>PVKB01004523.1:0-114439 GCA_004027205.1 Ctenodactylus gundi
GGGGGGGGTGGGGGTGGGGGGGGTGGGGAAGAGGTAGAAGGACCTGAGTTCAATCCTCATCTGCACAAAAAAAAAATTAAAATTAAAATTAAAAGCCTCTATGCACCCAAGGGGAAAAAATAAAGTATTCACTTTGTTTTACTGAGCAAGGATTCAGAATTAGGCCAGAGTTTCAAAATCCCTAAGGCACCCCTGGGCATATTGGCACATGCCTGTGGGCCCAATTATTTGAGGAATTAAGGCAACAGGATCCCTTGGAGTTTGTAGACAACTTGGGCAACCTACTGAGACTCTCTCTAAATCAACAAACAAAACAACAATAAGACTCCATAAAAATGGGTCCTTAACTTTTTACTTTAGGAGCTAGGTATAGTGGTACATACCTGTAAGCCCAGCACTTGGGAGGCTGAGGCAGAGGATTGTTGTGAATTCTGGGGTAGCCTGGGCTACACAGTGAGGTCAGGACCAGCCTGGACTGTAGAGCAAAATTATGTCTCAAAAAAAGGGGGAGAAAGAAAGACATTTTCACTGTAGGGAAGGAAAATGTTAGTAAAATTTTTTAGCTAGCAATTATAGTTGTATATCTTAAAATAATTAACATTCGTTAAATGATTGCTGTATGCCAAAATGTTAACTTTCATGTCATTTGGTCAAAAAAATCTATCATTTAATTTTCCCAAAACTAGTGCTATTACTACTTGATATTGGTTAATGGAGATGGCCAAAGTGAGAAGTAGAGACATTAATTTACCCCCATTTTAACATCAGAAGGGAACTTTGGAATTATAGAATCCACCCTTCTAATTTGTCTCAGTTACTTTTTCGTTGCTGTGACTCAATACCTGACACACACAAATTTAGGAGAGGAAAGGTTTATTTTAGCTCACAGTTTCAGAAGGTCACAGTCCATTCAGGGGCAGCCGGCAGCAATTGAAGTACATGGCAGAGGCAGAAAGGTGGAGGCAGCTTCTCAGGACATCACACACAGACAGGCAAGTGAGACTCATCGAGACCAGTCCAAGTCCCAGTCTTAGTCTCTCCTGCATCCGGGTATCGAAGGTGTGGCCACTACACACCCTTAGTCTTAACTCACATGCCTTTGGTCTTAAATCACACGCCTTTAGTCTTAACTCACACGCCCCTAATCCCAACAACTGCAATCTACCCCTCCAGGCCAGACCCCAACCCACCAACATTACATGGCTCCATAGACAATCCATAACATTAAAATACATGAGGCTTTTGGGGGACACTCCAGATCCTAACCACAACGTAATTGTATAGGCCTTATCTCAATACCCGTGTCAGAGTTAGACATGGATGTCTTAGCTTGTGCTTTTGATATTACTTCTTGCTGCTTTATTCTCCAAGATGCATAGCATGTCTCCATGCTGCAGAAATTAGGTTAGAAACAGAGATGACTACAACTATTCTTTTCCCAGTTTGGCCAGGAGGAGGTCAAGAAGATGAGAATGTGTATGATTGTAGGCGCTTCTCTACTTTTAACTGAATTTAGAAGATAAGTAAAAGGGGGCTTCATCCAACAGCAGCAGAATATGCATTCACCTCCAGCACAGATGAAACGTTCATGTAGACTGACCTATCCTAAACCACAAAGCAACACCTGACATGACTTCTGAAATCATACAAAGTATTTAGGTTAAATTAGAAATCAATAGCAGAAGGACATTTGGGAAATTTTCAAATATGGGAAAATTAGATGGGACATTCTGATATAACCAATGGATAAAAGAAATTATCACAAAAATCAGAACATGTTTTAAGATGAAACTAAGTAGCGTAACATGTTAAAACTTGTAAGGTATAACGAAAGCGGTGCTAGAGGACAATGCATGCTGGTAATACCAGACAAAGAAGGAAGAAAGCACTCCAGAGACTCATCTGCTTTGAGAAACTAAAAACAGGACCAGAGACATATCTCAGTGTACAATGCTTGCTTAGCAACATGAGGCCATGAGTTCAACCTCCAGTGCACACACACACACACACACACACACACACACAGAGGGGGGGGGGGGAGAAAGGGAAGAAGGAAGGAGAGAGGGAGGAAGGGAGAGAAAGGAGAACTAGAAGAAACTAAAAATAGAACTTTTTATTTTTTATTTTTTTTCTCAAAAGACACAGTTTCACTCAGTAGGCCAGGCTGGTCCTGAATTCACTATGGAGCCCAGGCTGACCTCTAACTAATGACAGTCCTCCTGCCTCAGCCTCCCAGGTGCTAGCATTACAGGTATGCACCCCCCCACATGGTGCTGGGGAATCAAAGCCTGGGGGTCTTGAGCTTGCTAGGCAAGTGCTTTCACCACTGAACTCTTCCTCCATCCCTGCAGAACTTTTTTCAGAATCATCTGTAACTTTTCATGACTTCTAGAAAACTGGTTCCTGAATGGTCATTTCCTTAGAATGCATTCACCTATTTGATCCCTGTGCACATACATTTGGTAATGTTCTAGAGTCTTTTCTCAAGGCCATTCCTGAGTTCAGGCACAGTTGGTGAAGTCCTGTCCTCCATTACCTATTCTGTGTAGTTCTTGAGAAACAATGAATCCATGTTCCCTCAAAGCTCTTGCTCAGTCGTGGACACTTTTACTCTGATTGCTGTTTCACCTAGGGCCCAGGAAATAAACAGCTGGAAGACTCAAGAGGTTGACAAGAGTTGAGTGAGAATACTTTATAATATTAGCATTAACAGGATTAACGAACAAGCAAAGATTGGACAGCATCAGACACTAGCAGCATCAGGAAGCCTTCACCATCTCCAAGCCTGATGGCAAAGGTAGAGGGAATGGCTTAAATCAAGAGCAGAGCCCTGACAAGGGCTCACCTCCGCTGAAGCCTTGGCCTTACACAAACATAATGCTTGCTAAAATTCTGATAGGTTGAGGCACTGTGGGATAGATAGATGCTCCACCCTAGGTCTGTCCCTCCACTCTCTGTCCCCTCCCATGGACCACCCAGAGGAAGCCAGAGAACCAGGGAGTTGGGTACCATCCACAGGCGTCAACACCCAAGAAACCCCAGCAGAAAAAGCAGGATAGGGGTGTATCCCCGTGGGTAGAGTGCTTGCCTGGCATGCGCAACGCTCTGGGTTCAATTCCCCAGCACCACAGGAAAATTAGCCTAGCGTGGTGGCACCCAGAAGACTGAGAAGCAGGAGGATTGCTGTCAAGTTGAGGCCAGTCTGGGCTACATAGTGAGTTCAGAACTGGCCTTGACTATAGAGCAATACTCTGTTTCCAAAAAACAACAACAACAACAACAACAAAACGGCACAGATAGCAGAGTTGGAGCTGAGGAGCAGTAGAAATGAGCACATAGCACAGTCTGAACGCACAAGGGTCTCTGGCTGCTAAGCCTGGGGGTTCCAGGCTCCTCTGGTGCTGGCGGCCTCTCCTTGAGGGCTCAGGAACTTCGCCCACTGCCCCTTCCTTTTCCGGTGGCATTGCTCTCTGTTTCCAATGCTTTGGAAGCTCTTTCAGAACAGCCATGTTTCACCCTTCTAGGTTTTTTCAGGATTTGATCTTGCTGTGTAGGGAGGTGTCCTTCGCCACTAGGATCCGGAGCCCTCCCATGGATTGATTATTTTTATTTTATTTACTATTATATTATTATTTTAACACAGGGCCTTTGCACTGAGCTATATTCCCAACCACCTTCTTAATATTTGTTTGAGACAGGGTCTTGCTAAGGTGTTACATTGCCCAGGCTGGGCTCACACTTGTGACCCTCCTGCCTCAGCCTGCCAGAGTGCTGGGTGTTAACAGATGGCTGTTTAGAATAGCTAATGGGTAGGAGTTAGGGGTGAATTTTCATGGTGTGGTTGATGGATTTTCAGGGTTCATGATGGTAAGCCCCAGGAGGTCTGGGTATAGGATTTCTCTGTGTAGATCACTTGTCCCCCGAATTATGGTTGAAAGACCCACCCCAGGGAGTGAAGCACTTGGGAGAAATGAATGATGGCTTGGCAGAGCTGAAGACAGAAGAGCTTCTGGCAGCGGGTGCTGGGCTGCTTGGGGAATGGGTGGCTTGATCCTGCTGGTGAAGGTGATGGAACCAAGGCTCACGATTCCCCCAACGGTGGATAGTATATTTCTCAGAAAATGGCTGATGGAACCTTAGGGAAATGAGCAGCAGGTCCTTCTTGGAGCTGGGAAGGGTGGCCCCTCCAAGGATGTGAGTATTATTCAGGGGCGAGAGTAAGCAAAAGCCTGTGCCCTGATCGACCAGATCTGATGAGGCCCAGCTTCCTTGGATTTATTAAAATCGTTTTTCCTTTCCATTTTTGCCTTCTCCTTTCCCTAGGATCACAGGCAGGGTTGAGTCTAAGTTACGGTTTGTTTTCCAGCTCACTCCCTACCCTCAGAAAGAGGCTGAAATTGCTCACACCCAGCAGCCCACACAACCGCTTTTTCTAGCTTATATGAGGTATTAGCAAAAATATTTAGTAAATGATGAAATTTAAAATTTTTATTACAGTGAAAAACACATTGCCGTTCATTTCCTTCAAAATACTCTCTTGCTTCAGACCTCACTCGTGCCGCTTCCCAAAACTGTGCTGAAAGTCCTCTTTCATGAGCGTGTTCACTAGGTGCGATCCAAGCTCAGCCAAGGCTGCTGCTGAATGCCACCCAGGAGAACGAAGGCTTGTGAAAACATTATGGTGTGGCCAGTCTCTTAACTCACCAGATGTGGCTCCTTGCGACTTCTGGCTCTTCCCCAAAGTCAAAATGATAATTATAAAATAAATAATTTGAATCAACTCAGAACATCAAGGCAGCCACAATAGTTCAGCTAAAGACATTCATGAAGCCAGCCCCAAAGGTACGGACCTGTCATCTCAGTACTTTGGGAGGCTAAGACAGGAGGATCACAAATTCTAGCCCACCCTGGGCAGCTAAGTAACTTAGTGAGACTTTCTTCAAAAATTGAGCTGAGGCTGTAGCTCAGTAGGAAAGCCCTGGGTTCTCTGCCCAGTACTACAAACAAACAGACAGACAAACAAAAAAACAGCTGTTCATGGACTTGCAGAACTGCTTCAGGAAGTGGCAAGAACTGTGGGATAAGTGTATTCAGCAGAAGAGGATGTATCTCAGGGAGGATTAATGGCAGGATGGCTTTTACTGTAATAATTTTTAATTCAAACATTCACTGTATTATTTATCACACTTCATAGCCACTGTGTATCGCCAGCAGAGCTTTAAGTCTCTGGACTCTAACGTTCGGGGAAAGAACTTTGTCGGCCATTTGATACTTTATTTGACACTAGGGTACTGGTGGGAGGAAGTTACGTGAGAATTGCCTCAGTGTTTTGAAAATCAGCTAGGTGTGTTGTTTGTGATGTCGTGGTGATTCCAGGGGCTACTAACAAGTTACACTGGACAGTTTACCCTACAGGTAATACCAATGCTTAGGCCTTCAAATGTCTTGTCAGCATCTTTCAATTAGAACATCTTAGCACGTCCTGCTGTAGTGGCTTAGTTTACACACATACCTAAATGGGCTTCTCCCTTTTGCCTCCTGAAGAGTACCATCATTTTTTCAAGGCCTTAGTGTCACTTATGGTCCTTTATATCTAATTTCTGAGTATGTTCCAAATAGCTGAGGTTGCCAAGAATCCAACCACTATAAAAGTGAACTATCATTAGTTTTACTTACACTGTTTTCTTACACTGTGAAACCTCCCATCAATTACCGAGTTATGAAATCTCATGATGTGTCAAGTTTTAAGGAACAGAAGTGGGAAATGGTATCCAGGCAGAGATTGCTGCGGTGACTTTCGAGCGATGGATCATGAACCTGTAGTGCAGTAGGAGTCTCATAGAAACTGCTAGAAATGTGATTTCTCAGGCCCAGCCCAGATCATACACACTGCAAGCCCTCTGGGAGATTCTGATACAAGTTGGAGTCCGCAAGCCACTAGTCTAGGATGTGAAGGTAGGAGAAGTGGTGTGCTGTAGCCTGGGTTCTCTGCGCTGCCTGCATAATGCACACCGCTGTTGAAAGCAGCCTTGGTCATGCCCTGCCTTCCTGCTTTTATTTTACTATCTAAAAAGAAGGGAGTGTGGGTTGGCCTGAGTTCACTCAAGGGCATCACAAGTCATTAGTCTCAGAAGCCAGCTGCACTCACAAAGAGGGAGAACTTCATCCTGACCGTAGGATCTGGTTGGCCCCTCTAGGGACTCACAAACAACATGCTCAAGTAGGCGTGGCTCAGATGACCAGGCCTTGGTATTTTTTTAACCTAGATGGTGACAGCTTCTCTTCGTCATCTTTCAGTGCCCCCAGAGAACTGGCCACTTGCCACATCCTCGGCACAACTAGAGAGGAGGCAAGGAGCCCAGCCCTGGACAAGCTTATGGGATAATGAGCTGCCAAGCCCATAAATAATAGCCTTATGGAGGTAGCCTCCACGGCTGCCCAAGGCTTCTACCTCCTATTGTATTTACAGTCTCCCACCTCTAGTTGATCTCAGGCTTCAAAGGGTGATGCATGGTTAGGGCGAAGAATCCCGCCCCACCAGAATGGCCTGCTGTCTGCCTCCCTCCTGCCTCATGCGGCTAAGGGCAGTTCCTTGTTCAATCAGGTTGTTAACTTTTTTCCCCCCTCAGCCTCTTAGTTTAACTTGGCTCTATTTATACCTTGGTGGAAAGAAAGTCATTTGCTCAGCTGAGTTTTGTTTAATCGGTCACTTGGCTCAGGACTTGTTGGCTTTTCCATTAATATTTATACAACAAATATATTTTAGTTCATTTTCCTCTGAAATAACTCAGCGGACCCTGAGTGTTCCAGATGTACAGAGGTCTCAAGAGGATCTTTAGTCTAAAAATGAGTTTTATAGTAATAAAAAGATAGAAAACATGGAAGATGATCCTAGTGGTGTAGGGGATAATCCCGGTTCTCTAGAAGGTTGAGGCAAAAGGCCTGCAAGTTCGAGCCCAGCTTGAGCAATTTAGCAACTTGGTGAGACTGTCGCAAAATCAAGAATTTTTAAAAAGGACCAGAGATATAGCCCATGGGCTCAATCCCCAGTACCACTAAAGAGGAAAGGCCTCTGCTTATATACCCATGGGCCCAGGGTCAGACACAGGGCCTGCCCACGCTAGCTTATTTACTCTAGGAACCGAGTCAAGACCTCGGCTAATCTTGGTTACACTGGTGTTACATATTTCTTGCCTCCACCCATACCCTCCCACCACTCTGACCCCAAATTGCTTCTGAGCTGATCCTGCCACTGCTCAGAGCAGATTGACAAATGATCTTTCCTAAGGACAGCCAGGACTTGTACTTCAGGCAGGAATGTTGTCATAAGAAGTGCAGCTGTCTTCATGCCATCGGTAGTCTGGGGCTCATGCTACCCTCTCATATACGATAAGGGGAAGACTAGGCCCTCTGTCTTTTTATTAAAGGCTCATGGTGTGAGGGTGAAGTCAATTGAAAACGTAGGCCATGTGACCTCTGCCAGCCTGCTGGGTGGGTGAGAGCTCTAGAAACAGGTGTCACAAAAAGGATACTTCTACTAAGGAGCATAAGAATCTGCCAGCCTTGGGTAATTATGATCCCATCCTCCAGTTACATAGTCAAACCAGGCGTATTTAGAGAGGGTCATGGTAGTACACGCCTATAATCCCAGAACTCTAGGAGGCTGAGGCAGAAGGGTTGCAAGTTTGAGTCCAGCTTCAGCAACCTATCAATTTATCCAGACCCTGTTCATGCCCTGCCCCCAAAGAAAGGGCTCACTGTGAAGGCCATGGGTTCAATCCCCAGTGCCACAAAATATAAGAGTATATCATTTTCAAGGCACAGTATTATACAGAATGTAAAATGTCTCTCATGGTTTAGAATCTAGTAGAGAACTGAAAATAGAGACAAGCACAGTAGCAGAAAGTATATGGTAAGAACTTAGCCCCGGTAGCCAGGCCTGGTGTCATAGCCTTGTAATACCAGCACTCTGGAAGGCTGAGGCAGGAGAATCACAAATTCAAACCCAGCCTGGACAATTCAGCAATTTATTGAGACCGTCTGAAAATAAAAAAACAAAAAATGGGTCGGGGCTGTAGCTGAACAAGTTGACGTTTATTGAGCAGTTGTCTTAGTCACTTTCTCGTTGCTAGGACATGACATCCAATATTCACAACCTAAGGGAGGAAACGTTTGCCGTAGCCCCTGTTTCAGAGGTCTCGGTCCACTCGTGGTCAGTTGACAACGGTGGCACGGTCGAAGGGTCGGTGGGGAGCAGCGGCTCACAGCATTGCCAGAGGAAAGAGAGGGGTTGAGAGAAGCTGGAGTGAGAGTCCGTCCTTTCAGGCCATGCCCTCGGTGGTCCTCGGCTCCTGACAAGACCCCACCTCCTAACGGCACTGGGAATCCAGAGATTAAGCCACTTGAGCCCAGTAACCTCCACCGTCTCTTCTCCTTCCAAATACATAAGGCTTCGTTGGAACATTCCAGATCCAACTGTGAGATTATTTATGCCAGGCTTTTAAGGTGCTTTTGTGTTTGTATTTTAGGTCAGTTCTGACTCTAAAAATCTGGGGAGATGGGTTCTTTTAGAGACATGCTGAATGCAGCACCCAGCATGCAGGAAGAACTCCACGTAGAGATGCCCCTATTGTTACTATCAACTGACTAACTTTAATGTCGGAGCACTAAGTTAGCAAGGAAAACCTTCGCTGTTGGCTCTGCACTCAGGCAGCTTCCAGTCTGAGAGAGACCATGAGGCACTCTAACAATTACTCTGCAGTACGAAAAGTGCCTTAAGAGTGGGCTTTGCAGGAAGCTGCTCCAGCAGTTGGAAGGAGGAGGAGGGGGAGGAAAGAAGGAGGCCGTGACTCTAGCTGGATGGGGAGAAACCGTGAAGAAATCTTCCCAGGGGCTGGAGGAATGGCTCAGCGGTTAAAGCACTTGCCTAGCAAGTGCGAAGTACCTGAGTTCAATTCTCCAGCACCCCATAAAATGGGCGTGGCGGTGCACACCTGTAGTCCCAGCACTCAGGAGGCTGAGGAAGGAAGATCGCAGTGAGCTTGAGGTCAGTATGGGCTACATAGTGAGCGCAGATCCAGCCTGGACTACAGCATGAGACCCTGTCTCAGCAAGCAAGCAATAAAGGAAAAAACCTCCCCAGGGAGGGTGACATCTGATTGCATGTTGAAGAACAGGTAGAAGGATGAGAAGACAGAGAGCCAGTCATGGAAACGGTGTTAGCAAGTCCCTCCACGGGCAAAGAGAAGAAAAAGGGGGAAAATATGGGAGTTAAGTGGCGTAGGAAGGAGAAGCCATTTGAATCAAATCTCCAGACTGGGCTCAGGTGTTGTCAGAGTAGGACTATTGCACAGCAGAGGCTGGGGTGAAAACTGTCCTAATATCCAGATCATCAGCAAAGAACTTTTAGAATCTCCTCTCTCCCCATTCCAGCATTGTAGTGCTCACCCAGAAAACTCGTCTTGGCTCAGATCAAACCCCCCTCAACTGCAGCTTCCCTTCATGTTTAATTGTAGGGGTTGGGGGTTTAGCTCCGTGGTAGAGCGCCTGCCTCGCAAGTGCAAAGCTCTGAGTTCAGTCCTCAGCTCTAAAAAATTAATTAATTAATTAATTAATTAAATTTTAATTGTGAAGGAGAGGGTAGTTCTAGAAAAACTGAGAACTATTCGTTTTTCCACTTGCTGAAGGATATTACACAATTTTCAAAGTCCTGCAATTCCTGGGGCATGGGATTTAAATACAACTAACACTCTTTTGGTATGAAATACCACGACAAAACTATTTGAAGGATTTCTGGCAAAGGAAGGGTGCAGAGGGTGGGGGCCGGGGGAGAGTGTGGAATCAAGTGGCTCTTTGTGTAAATATGCAAACCTGTGTCCAGAGAGCCACTTTACCCCTCTACTCCCCCCTCCTCCAACAGGTGGCACGAGGCTCACTGACATTTGCAGAACAGATGGGATGTCATTTTAATGGTGTTTCTAATTGTCATGGGCCTTGGTGGCTGTGGCACGTGCAGCCACATGCCTGCTTTAGGGTGGGCAACAGGATTAGATACTGCTACCTGCTCCTCCTGGCAGAGACGTGAGGAGAGCGATAATTGTGTCAACTGGCTTGAGCATGTTGGGTTAGCGCCTAATAAAAGGACTTATTTTGCTGGTTTTATTTCACTTCACTTGCTAATCCTTCTCTGCCCCTTGCCTACATCTGAATTTTGGAAAACTTGAGCAAGAAAACCTTGTTGCTATGAAAATTACCATTAGCATAAGCACAGTGTTTCCTGTCCAGGTTTTCATAAGCAACTCAGATTGCATTAATTTATGCCAGAAATAAGCTTATGCATCACAAAAATGGCGGAAAGGGAAAACACAGAGGACTGGGAAGTTGGCCAAGCCATCTTGGGAGCCTATCAGGTATTCTGAGCAGAGGACACATGACACAGAGGTGGAAGTCCCATCTCAGCACAGCCATAATTTTTGCAATTCTTATTGTACAAGCCATATGGTGAGAAGATGTGGAACCGTGTCCTGTAGCGAACACATATGATGCTAAGACCACAGCCACATATCTCTTCATTCACATCCCAGAGGACTCGGCACACTCATTACAAGACTTTTGTTCATACAAAACAACATCCAAAGCTACTTGACCACTTTAGGAATGGCCTTTGAGTGGCCTCTTTCAGTCATATGGCTCCCTGGAAGAAAACAAATCACAATTATTAATCATATCCTATTAGATGAGCCTTGAACACAATTTATATGGTAATGAGGAATTTACTGAGTCCGCTGAGAACATTATCTTGCACCTGAGGCTAGGCGTTATTTCCAAGACATTCCTGCTCATTTTTCTGTAATCGTTGGCACCTGTTTCATTTTAGGCCCTCAAACAAGTTTGGAGGTAGATATTCTTCTTTTTCTTTTCCACGAACATTATTACTGTGTCTTTAACTCAAAGGACAAGCCCATATTTATTAAAGAAAAGTCATATAATGAATTTTATGTGTGTGTGTGTGTGTGTGTGTGTGTGTGCTTCTGGGAATCAAACCCAAAGCCTCATCACGATAGGTAAGCAATATATTAGTAAGTGCCCGCTAATGAATATTTTTCTTAAGAGAGTTAATGACTTGAAATCATTTAAGGGATGAGATGAGCTACTGTTTATTATTGGTATTAAATAAAAATGAAATGAAAATGTTAATAACCACTATGATCATTTGTTGAACATTGCTCCCTTTCTGCCGGGAAAATATATTAAGAGCTTTTCCACATAAGAATTTAAAAACAAATATAATTTTATTGAGCATGTACTTCATACCACTCTTGGCACTAAGTGGTTGTAAATGATCGTATATGTTCCTCATAAGAAGACTGTGTCACGAGGCCACAGTGGCAACCGCCCGACATCCCAGCTACTTGGGAGGCTGAGGTAGAAGGACTGTTAAACTGGAGGCTAGCCTGGGCAGCACAGTGAGACCTTGTCTCAAAATAGAAAGGACTGGAGTACAGCTCAGTAGTAGAGCACATGCCTAGCAGGTGTCAGATATGGGCTTAGTCCCCAGTAACATGAAAACAACAACAGAACAACACTGTGTCGTAGGCATTGGCTTTTAACCCCATTTTGTTTGTTTTTGAGACGGGCTTATTCTGTTGCCCAGGCTGGTCCTAAACTCACTATGTAGCCTAGGCTGGCCTTGAACTCACAACCACCAGCCTCCCTAGTGCTAGGATTACAGACTTTCTCCTGGCTACTGTGGTGTTGGGAAACTGAACTTAGTGCCTTGTGCTCACGAGGCAAGCTTCTAACTGCTGTGCTATTCCTTTAGCCTCTAACCCCATTTTACAACAGAGAAGAGCTCTTAGAGAGGGTCTTGCTGGGAGCAAATTGGTCTGTGTAAAACCAAAGCCCGTGTGTTCATCAACTACTTTAGATTCTCTTTTTATTTTCGTGTGCGGTATTGAAGATTAAGCCTAAATGCATAGCCACTACATCTTCAGCCCTTTTAAATTTTACACTGACACAGGGCATGGCCAGTTTCCCCAGACTGCCCTCAAACATGCGATCGATCTTGCTGCAGCCTTTCAAGTAGTCAACCTCACAAGAAGCCCCTCTCTGCCTTGCTTAGTTTAGATTCTTTAATGAGTTCGCCAAAAGGCACTTTTTTTTTTCCTGATGTAAGCAACTGCATTAATTCATACCGATTTTAAGCATAAGACGTTTCCTTACTTTGGTTATGAGAGTGTTCTCGCCCTACCAAGCATCTCGCTTGGAGTACTTCAGCCTTCCTGGATCCCTGCGCTGTGGACGGTAGCTCTCCCCCTTCAGGGCCGGAGGACACAGTAATGTTTTGTTCATTCATTTCCTGGAGCACTTGTGCTTTCAAGATAGAACCAAAACATAGTCCAAACATTACTGCTGCCTAGCTCGATTTGAAACTGTCATTATTTTGCCAAATGATTTACTTAACATATAGTATTACTGGTGTCCGATCACAATGTTTATTTTATAAGGTCAGCTTTTACTCTTATCTGGGTTTTTCCAGTTGGAAGCAGATTGCACAGCCTTCCCTCTGCTTCTCCCACTTGGGAGAAAGAGGCTGAGGGACCCACCCAGGTCCCCAGCATGGGCAGCATGGGGCAGACTGGCCTCTTGATTTTTAACTCACTAAACACGGAGGGAGTCACTTTGAAGCTGTTTTCAGTCTAGACAGGATATGATAATAGCACAAATAAAAGTTCGTGTACTCCAGCCAGGGACAAGTTAAGTGGGAACAGGGCACAGATATATGTCATGCTGTTATTGAGGTCCAGCAGCACACCACCCACTCGAGGGCACAGTGCCCAGATTAATTGGCTCACCCAGAATGCATCTGTGATTAGAAGAAACCCCACAGGAGGCGCTGGGCGGTGAGCATTTGGACTGTCAATTTTATTTCTCTCAGGCCCTGAGAGTTAGACATCTTACTTCACGACCCAGGAAAGTGAGAGGTGTTTGACATTGCTAGGTCCCAAGTCGTATCTATTATTGCTTTGCAGAGGACCCAAGCCCCAGCACAGTTGGAAACTATAGAATCAAAGGCCGAGATCGAGGGCAGGCTCTTTACACGATGGGAGATAACAGAATTAGGCCTACTCAGGGTTGCTGGAGGAATAGCACAGCAGCTAGAGTGCCTGCCTAGCAAATGCAAGGCCCTGAGTTCAATTCTCCAGTAATATATAACCTGGATTGTGGTGGCACAGGCTAGAATCTCAGCCCTTGGAAGGCTGAAGCAGGAGGATTGCTGTGAGTCTAAGTCAACCTGGACTACATAGTGAGTTCAAGACCAGCCTGGACTCCAGAATGAGACCAAAAAAAAAAAAAAAAAAAAAGGCACAGCAGTGGCCTGCTCAAACATACTTCCATCTTCCATCTGTCCCAAAGAATATAACAGCGATTGAACGTAGCACCTGGCTCATCCTGCTGAGTCAGCTAGAATGACAGGAATCAGGATGGGTAACAGCAGCACAAAGGAATTGTTAAAATAGTGTCTCTCACTGGAAAAACTAGAAACAAATAGTGAAGAAGGTAGACTCTGTATCCGGAAACAGTCAACAGTGAAATTGCTGGTATTGCAGACCAAAGGCTAAATGCTTCTCTTGGAGGCAGACAAGCAATTCCAGTGGCCTCTGCGAACCCAGTGCAGGCATGAGCCAAGACAAAATTTGGTCCGATAAAGAGCTCTTGTGTATCTGTGACACCATGTCAGTCATCAAATACGGAAACCCAGGAATGTTAAATGCTGTGGGTGGATCAGAAACTGTGGTTTTTAAATATTTGTTGCTATTGAGGAGGTTTGAGGAGATACTGAGGAAACTTTTTCTTGATGGGACTCCCAGTGGTCCCTGCTTGCTTTTGTTTGAGCTGTTCACTTTCCGCTTGTGAGCTGCTTGCCATGGTACATCCCTGCCTGCCTTTTGGAGATGCTACAGTATGAAAGCCCCTCACAACACACTCCTTCTTTTCACAGTGAGGCATTCAAGAATCATCATCAGTTGGGTTTTCTGTTTGTGATTTTGTGGTACTGGGGATTGAACCCTGGACCTTTGCACTGAGCTACATTCCAGTCCTTTTTATTTTCTAGTTCAAGGTCTCACTAAATTGCTAAGTTGCTGAAGCTGGGCTTGAACTGATGATCCTTCTGCCTCAGCCTCTCAGAGTTCTGAGGTTTTAGGCCTGCACCACCATTTCTGGCTACAAATCATCACATGTAAAGTCAAACGTTATGCTTTCTGAATCTGTTTTTAGAAGAACTCCTCCTTTGTCTCTCTATTTTGGGAACTCAAAAAATTCTTCTAGCAAGGATTTAACAGAGAGTGTAGGCATCTAGGACTTTGAGCTGTGAAAATTCCTGCCTGTGCCTCCCACCAGAGGCCTTGTCTGAGACACTGGTACCAAATGCCTCAGTTCTTGCTACTCTCTTTCTTTCTTTCTTTCTTTCTTTCTTTCTTTCTTTCTTTCTTTCTTTCTTTCTTTCTTTCTTTCTTTGCCTAGGTGTCTTTATGTAGATTGGGCTGACTTTGAACTCACGGTGTAGCTCAGTCTGTCTTCAAACCCACGATCCTCCTGTCTCAACTTCCAAAGTGCTGTGGCACATGTAGGTACCACCATGCTGGCTTTTCTTTTCTTTTCCCTTCCTTCCTTTCTTTTCTTCCTATCAGACTAACACTCAGGATACTTCTGTGTCTGGTTGGGTTAGACTTGTTTCCATGAATGCTTGAATTTGAAAGTAGAATAACAGCAGGCATGTTGTGGGAGGTTATGAATAGGTAACATTATGAGAAGTATTCAGTAGGTCTGGAGGAATAGCACAGTGGTTGCAGTGCTTGCCTTACAAGTGTGAGGTCCTGAGTTCAAATCCCCAGCATTATATAAGCCAGGTGTGTGGTGCACGTCTGTAATTTCAGCACTTGGGAGACTGAGGCAGGAGCATTGCCGTGAGTCCAAGGCTAACATGGGCTACATAGTGAGGTCAGGACCAGCCTGGACTATAGAGTGAGACCCTGTCTCAAAAAAAAAGAAAAAATTTATATGTAGGATAGTGTCAGCATACAGTAAATCTCAGTAAGTGTTAGCTATTAACATAAACTATGCTTATAAAATAATTTAAAATCCCACCATCCTTATTCATCAATAGTTTCCTTTTATGTTCACTTATTTTAAAAAATGATTTATTGGAGCTGAGGGAATAGTTCAGTGATAAAAGCTCTTGCCTGTCATAGACAGGGCTCTGGATTTAATCCCCCTGCTCTACATTAAAAAGTTAGCTGGATATGGTAGTGGCATGGGAGGCTGAGACAGGAGGATTGCCACGAGTCTGAGGCCAGCCTGGGTTCCACAGAGAGTTCCTAGACTGTAGAGCAAGACTTTGTCTCTAAATAAATAAATAAGTAAAAACTACTTAGCTCCCACTTTGTTGCAAATGCTGACATAGAACAGTTGCCTATTATTGTCTCAACTCTGTGCACATGAAATGCAATCCTAATTTCTAAGTTAATTTTGTCCTGTGCTTTCACATATGTTTTAAGTGTTTCAGGGATTTTTGTTTTGTTTTGTTTTTGGTTTTTGGTTTGGTTTGGCTTGGCCTGGCCTGGTTTGCAAGGGTAGGGAACAAAGCTGGGGCATCACACATGCTATGGAAGCTCTCTACCACTGAGCTACATCCCCAGATTTATGTATTTTTCTACTAACACCTTAATCTGCAGATATTCATTTTTAAGACAGCATATCATCTTCTATTTGCCTATTCATTTGTTATAAAATAGGTTTCTTTTCAAATTTTCGATGTTGTATAAAATATTATAATAAGCCTCTGAGCCCAGCCTCTGATTTCTTTCCAGTAGTTTATTAGGATACATCTAGCACCTGGGTCAGAGCAGGTGAGCCTTTTATGGCTCTTGATGCACCTTGTTGAAGTTTCAACTCTTAAACCATTGTGTAATGGGAACTTTTCTTACCTCAGTCACCTCCCATTGTCATCTTGATTAAAGCTACTCCTTGATTTTTAGATGCAGAATTGGGGAATACACCAATGCATGTATTCTGGGGCTAGGATGTAGCTCAGCGGTAGAGCACTTACCTGCTATGTGTGAGGTATGAACATCGATATGCATGTCTTACATGACAGAGCCCACCCATCATATAGACAGCTGCCTGCCACAGGTAGTAAAGTCATCTTAATTGTTATTAGCCTTTCAGTGTCTCCTTTCTACTTTATTCCCTGAGCCAATTTCTGTACCTCAACATCCAATTGTGGTTTATGGAATGTTAGAAATAGAAGACACAGCCAGGCATAGAGGCTCCTGCCTGTGATCCCAGCACTTTGGGAGGCCGAGGCAGGAGGACCATACGTTCAAGCCCAGCGTAGGCAACATAACTAATTGATAAGACCTTGCCTCAAAATATGAAGGGCTGGTGATGTAGCTAAGTGCAAAGGCCCTAAGTTCAAACTCCAGTACCACCACAAAAAAAAAGGAAAGGAAAGGAAAGGAAAGGAAAGGAAAGGAAAGGAAAGAAAGAAAGAAAGAGAGAGAGAGAGAGAGACAGACAGACTTTGGACATTCTTTTTAATGTCCTTCAACTTGGGGCTCAAGAACCTAAGAACACAGAAAACTGAATTACTTACATCACTGTGCTGATGGAATGATCTGGAAAGAGGTTCCGTGGATAAAGCTGATCGACCCTGTTGCTAGGAAGTATCAAAGGAAGTGCGTCATGTACTCACATTGGAAAGAAAAGAAATCAGCGTGGCCATTGGGTAGATTTGACCTGTGCATGAGTGAAGCGTTTTACTCCGCTTCCTCTGTGTGTTCGTTCTGTCATAGATGACTTTGTCCGTGCCATTCAGCCCAAGACTGTCACTGCTGAAGGTGCCCTTCAGAAGCATGCCATCTCAGAAGGGACATTAGGAACAAGAGCCAAAACATGATCTTTTCCAAAGCACGAAGCCCAACCTCCTTAGCAGTTGCGGTGGTGCGTGTCTATAAGTGTCAAAGATCAAAAGTGTCACCATTTTCTCTGAAAGGCAGAGGCAGGAAGATTGACAGATTTGAGCCCAGCCTAGGAAGCTGAGTTACTTAGCAATATCCTGTCTCAAAAAATAAAAACAGCAGCTGGAGGAATAGCTCAGCGGTAAAGCTCTTGCCTAACAAGCTCAAGGCCCTGAATTCAACCCCCCAGCACCACATAATCTAGGCGTAGTGGTGCACACCTGTAATCTCAGCACTCGAGAGGCGAAGGCAGTAGGACTGCCTGAGTTTGAGGCCAGCCTGGACTATGTAGCGAGTTCAGGGCCAGTCTGAACTACAGAGTGAGACCCTGCCTCAAAAAGAGAGAGAGAAAGAGACCCTACAATAATAATTTCCTCAAATGGGTATTATTGTCACCATCACCATCATCTTCTCTGGGACACCGTTTTCTCAGTATCCTCTTTTTCCCCACCTCACCCGCCCTGGGCCTTCACACTGAGCTACATACAACCCAGCCCATTTTTACTTTCTGATTGTGAGACAGGGAGTCCCCCCAAGTTGCCCAGGCTGGGCTTGGACTGATAGTCCTGCTGCCTCTAACTCCCAGCGTGCTGGGATTATGGGCCTGCACCATCAGGCCTGGCTCTCAGCACCATGTCCTCAGTCTCTCCTTCTCGACTTTTTGGTGTCCTCAGTGATACTTTATAAATTTACTCAAATATTTCACATTCTTAAACATCTTTCCCCAAACCCTGTATTAGTATCTTTCCTTTCTTCTTTCTTTCTTTCCTTTCTGTGGAGGGGAGGGTGTCAGGGACAGACCCCAGGGCCTTGTGCCTGCTAGGCAAGTGTCCCCCACAGAGCTGCATCCCCGCTACGCTTTCTTTAACCCGTTTTTCTCTCATTCTTCCATCTGCTGCAACCCAGTTTCATCTCTTTCTCTGAATTAATGATGGTGGGGTAAAGTTCCCATAACTCCAAAATGTGTCCTCAGCAGATGCACCACCCTTCGCTCACTCTTCTGTTGTGGGTCCGCTGCACACGCCGCACTCCCTTCTACGCTTCTCATGTGGCTGGATGTTGGGCTGTCGTTGTCATGACATGTCATGCCATGTCAGTGCCTCTGCTCTCCTCTGAGGCTAATTCCCTCAGCTTGCACCGTCGCGTTCTTACACAGAGGGATTTCATCCCTAGTTAACCATCCCTGGTAAAGCATCCTGTGGTGCTTTCAAAACATATAAAAAATAAAAGCCAGGCTGGGTGGTGCAGGCTTGCAATCCCAGAACTCTGTTAGGCAGAGGCAGGAGGGCCACAAGTTTGAGCTCAACCTGGGTAACTTAACAACTTACTGAGAACCTACCTCCAAAAATAAATAAGTAAATAAATAAGGATTGGGGATATAGTTTATTCCAAGCTCTCAGGTTCCATCCCCAGCACCATACATGATGATGATGATGATGAAGATGAGGATGATGATGATGATGATGACGATGATAATGATGACGACGACGACGATGAGCTAAAGACGCCTGGGACCATTTCCGGTGGCTCTGACATGGCTTCCGGTAGGGGTCTGGACTCCTCTGCTCATTAACTCCTTTAATGGTCACAGCACATCTAACGTGCACCATATTTGATATTTGCCGCTACTTCCTCTGTGTCGGTGATTTCCTTTATTAAATAGTGTTCAGGTGCCTACCGTCTGCCAGGTGCAGCGCTAGTCACTGGAGCATCGACAGTGAGCGAGACAGGCATGGTCCCTCCTTCATTGAGCTTGTCCTTAAACACAGGGACTCACAGGGATGTGACTCAATACGCAGTTTCAAGGAGCAGGATTAACTGCTGTGACAGGAACAGAGCAGGGTGTTACCAAAGCTGTGTAGGAGGGTGATGGTGTCAGCTTTGAGAAAGGCCAGGGGAGGCTTCCTGTGTGACATGCATTTGTGAGTTAAAGGAAAGGGCTTTGCATACGTGAGTGCAGAGATGAAGAGCAGAACCCACAATGAGAAAGCACGTTAGTGAGTACAGGACGACTCGGGCAGGGGAAGCATAAGGGACAACAGCGGGAGGGAGCAGGTGAGGCAGGACTAGGAGAAATATGGCAGAGTCGTGGAAGGATTCTGCCAAGGTCCACACGTTCTCCTGAGCCAGGCTGCGGCAAGCACACACCACCCAGCCTGGCTAGATCCTCCAGAACTGTGGATGTGGTTATTGCACCAGCCAAGTGCTCCAGATATCTAACTGGACCCAGTAATTTTTCCCTCAAACCTGCTCCCCTTTATGTACCTCTCCTTTATGAGAGGTACCGTCACCTACCTGCTGCACAAGCCGGAAACCTGGAGATGCCCTTGGTGCCCTCCCTTCCCTCGACTCTCCTATCCGGTTAGCCACCCTGCCCCTCTGCTCCAGCTTCTGAATGTTGTCTCTGTGTTCTGCACTCGGGCCCCACAGCCATTGCTCACGGCTGCCTTCCTCTGCGTTCTTAGCTACAAAAGCAGAGTCTTATTTTAGCTTCTTTTTTGTTTGTTTGCTTAAGGGGTGCTATAAGATATACAGATCCCTCGGAATTGTTAGGAAGAAATGGACTCTGGACTGAGATTTCGGGAATGACAGCAATTCGGTAGTGTGATTAACAGTCCCAGGGGCCTGAGCAGGAGGGTTGTTCAGAATGCAGAATTTTCAGTGCCAAAACTGACGTCTTGGGCAAAGTAGTAGGGTCCGTCAACTTCAGTCTGCAAACGGCACAGAGAGCCAGTCCCCTCAGAACTAACCATGCCTCCGCTACCACCAGGCAGGCCCCACTTCCGGAAGCCAGTGCTGCGGGCTCCGAGCTTGCCCCCACCTGTGGAGCCAGGCTGTGCACTGAGCAGCTCCCAGTTTCAACAGTTTATGCGAAGTGCTGGAGCGAGCGAGCCAGCAAGTGGTAGGACTCAATAGCATCCTTAACCACAGCTGCAAGGGACCCTCGCTGTGCTACAGGAGAAGGGGTGGGTGGGGTATCTGCCATGGTGCCATTGTAACCTTTAGCAGCATGACTGTTAGAAGCTGCCCTGTCTCTAGTTTCATCCTCTTCTAGGCTGGGCTCTCCATTGCCATTAATTGCTAAATGAGCCTAAATAAGGCAGTTTAATATTTCTTCGTTTAAATTCCCTCCGTGATTCCATACTGCTTTTATTACAGTAGTTGGCAAAATAAAATGTAATCCGAATTTTTTATTCACTTGTAGTACTACTCTGGGGTTTTTTGTTTGTTTGCTTGTTTTTTTTTTTTTTTTTTTTTTTTTTTTTTTTTTTTTTTTTTTTTTTTTTTTTTTGTCATCTCAGTACTGAGGATCCAACTCAAGGCCTTCACACTTTGCTAAATCTCCTTTTTTATGTTTCTATTTTGAGACATGATCTCACTAAGTTGTTAAATTGCCCAGGCTGGGCTCAAACTTGTGATCTGCCTGTCGTAGCCTCCCAGAGTGCTGGGATTACAGGCCTGTGGCCCCAGGCAACTCTGCTTTTTAAATTATTTGTGTGTGTGTGTGTGTGTGTGTGTGTGTGTGTGTGTGTGTGTGTGCGTGTGTGTGCGTGTGTGTGTTATACTAGGGATTAAACCCAGGGGTTAGGGATTACTGTCCCTCCTTTCTTTCTCTCTATTTTATTTTAATTTTTGCAGTGCTGGGCTCCAACCCAGGACTGTGTACATGCTTGGACATGCTGTGCTTCTAGGCCATACCCTCGACCCTACTGTTCTGGTTTCTTATTCGGAAGACGAGGGGTGGAGTTCAGCAGAGCCTGAATTAGAATGTGTGGACCACACAGTCGTCCCACTGAGCGTGGCGCACTGGCCGGCAGCCTCTGCTTCCTGCGTCTGCTGGCCCGTTCCACTGTCCTCACTGGGCTTCACTCTCGAACTCCTCCAGGTTTTCCGTTAGCTTAGAAAACCTTTTCTCTTACTTCCTTGACAGCCTGCTGAACCACGTGGCCGTCCATCCTCTGAGGAATCACATTTTTACAAACCCTTCCGGCTCCCCACCCAGTTGGGCACCTTTTTATTGTGCATATATGTCTATGACTTACTTTTTTAAATTTTTTTTAGCAGATTAGATGATCCTGAAAACAGGCCTGCCTCATATGGATACCCAATACCATGTTAGATGTAACTGACAATCACTATTTTTATATGGATGAATTAGTGAAGGATGAATACAATGACATCTCCATAATTTATACTGATAGAGAAAACTCATCAAAATTGTGGAATATTTTCAAAGAGTACAAAAAAGTAGCTAGAAGCCAGTGCAGTGGTACAAACCTGTTATCTCAGCACTCAGGGAAGCTAAGACAGGAAGAGCACAAGTTTGAACCTAGCCTGGACAATTTAGCAACCTGTCCCTAAATTAAAAAAAAAAAAAGTGTGGGGGGGATGTTGCTTGAGATGTAGCTCAGTATGAAAGTCTTGGTTTAATAAAATAAATTGGCAAATTTGAAAATTATTCATGATTTTTTTGTGCGGTGCTGGGCATGGAACTAGAGCCTTGCTTGTGCTAGGCATGCACGGTATTACTGAGCACACCCTGGCTGTTTCTGCCTTCAAGCTTTCCTTTGTCGATTAGGTTGGTAATCTCCTCCCCACACTCCCTTCTCGTAACATGAAGGTAAATCTTGGAATCGGTTGTTGTTCAGTCTAGAGCCAGTGCCTAGAATGCTGAGGCTCCCTCTCCTCAATCCCCAGCACCAGAAATAAACAGCAACAACAAGAAAAACCCAAAACAGACAAATAAACAAAATTAAGTTTTTCTCCAGACTGGAATGAGCCATCATGAATCATGATCTCTATGTCTAGATGAACTTAAATTTATTTATGTATCTATCAGTGAATGATTGATTTCTTCCTTTGCTATCATTTATTTTTGAGTTACCCCATTATTACAGAAATTAAATTTTGTGCAAGTTCTTTACTGGTTTTGTTTTGATCAACAAGGAGTAGCTCTTTTTTGCTTTTTGAGAATTCTTATCTAAGCTCCTGTTGAACTTTTCAGCAAGTGACAATCTGTATTTTGTTTGTATTTTTCATCTTCTTTTTCTCCTTCATGTGTCTTTCATTTAGATCAGGAAATTGACATTTTGGTCCAAAGGACTTAGGCCAGATGTTTAGTTCCCTGGCTAAAAGATAGATTTCCTGCCCCAATAGGTGACCTCTGGAAGCAAAATAGGCTTTTTCTTAATAGATAGACTGTCCACATGACCTCATTCCTAGAACAAGGGTTCTTTGTTAAGTGTCTCTTTGCTGTTGGAATCAACATCATCTGATTCTTGAGAACAGTCATTAGATAAAGGGTAGCTAGTCCCTAGTTGTCTCATGTGTAAGGCGTAGGGAAAATGATGCGTATGCAATCCATTTAGAAATATTATAAAATTATTGTAAGGGAACTGTGCAGAAAAGTCTAGTGCCTGCTCATCCATACTAATATATTCTTTGAATTTCTAACCTCATTCAGGCCCACACTACCCATAGGAGCAGCCCTTGGTACATATTTCCCTAAACAAGGAATTGTTTCACCAAACTGGTCCGAGGCACTATTTAAAGAAGCCCTGACCCCAGTGTCCTGTCACTCTAACCTTCTGCCTCCCCATGTGAGACTCTCAGTGTCCCATTCCCAAGGCACCACCTCCTTTGATGAGTTCTTCACAGAGTTCATGTATTTATGTCCTCAATGTGTAAGGCAGCTCAGAAAAACTGATAGGTCTGGTTGTGTGTGTGTGTGTGTGTGTGTGTGTGTGTGTGTGTGTACACATCCATACATCTGTGTGTGTCACAGGAAATGATTAAAGTTTGAGAAAAGTACCAGGCAGAGGACATTGGCTTTGCACACACTGGGGGTGTCTGTAAGGCTCACTGTATGTGGAAAGTATGGGAGTTAGATTGCGTGCGAAGGAAGATCTGTGATACTGAGATTCTAAAATAATAGAATCTTTCAGCTGGAGGGAAAGTTGAGAGTTTCTGTCTTCTCTTAGTCACTAGGTTTAATATTCTCCTTTCTCTTTCTCTGACTTGCCCAGGTTGCAAGGTGTCTCAAATTTGAATCCACATCACTCTCCCATTGGAGGAGGGGGTGTCTTTTTTTTTTTTTTAGCTAATTTTCTTACTTCCTTTACTTTGAGGCAGGGTCTCATTAAGTTGCTAAGTCGCCCAAGCTGGGCTCAAACTTGTGGTCCTACTGCCTCTGCCTTCCTGAGTGCTGGGATCACAGGCCTACACTACCCAAATGCAGGTTGGGAGGAGGGTTTACTGGTCCCCCTGCTATGTGTCCGAGTCAGTAGGCTTGGGGTTGGGCTGAAAATTTGCGCGGTGCCAGAGGGACCCTCCCAACCCCATTACTCAGCAGCCATGTTCCAGGGCTGGGAATTACTCCTCTGTGCGCCATGAGATTTAGATGGCAACGAGGAAGGTTCCTCTGTGCCTTCAGCCTCAGGTTCTTGCATGACTGCTGATAATCTCAGAGCCATGTAAAATATTTTAGGTGATATTTGCCCATTTTACAGAAGAGAGAAATAACTTGCCTGTATCTTGTAAACACTTTCCATAAAAATTCAAACTTAACTTTGCCTGACCTCATCAAACTTAGGCATTCAACCATGCAGTTGTGTGCTGCCGTAAAGACTGACTAGTCATCTGCCTCTTGTTGGCATGGTGGCCTACCGGGGCTGCAGCCACACTCCACATACTCGCCAGCTTTTACATAGGTGGGATTTAAGCTTTGTAATTCTTTTTTTTTGGTAGTTCTGGATGTTGAGTTCGCAGCCTGCACTCTGACTACGTCCCCTCTCCTTTTTCTCTTCTTTTGGATTCTGAGACACAGTCTCGCTAAGTTACGAAGCTGAATTTTTATTTCTCCTGTTCAGTCCCCCAGAGTCCCGGGATGACTGCCGTGTGCCAGTTCACCTGGCAGAAGCCGTTGTTACAAACCAAGCCAATAACTGTGTCTGTGTACTTGTGTGTGTGTGTGTGTGTGTGGTACACTTACATGTGTAACTATATGATAGAGACTAATTTCCAACTAGCAATACTTGTTAGGTCTCCACATTATTGATATTGTCAGCAAATACATCGTGATAGTTTTCAGTTTATTTTCTTTCTCTTTTCTTTTCTTTCTTTTTTTTTTTTTGACACAGGGTCTCGCTCTGTAGCCCAGGCTGGTCCTGAACTTACTATGGAGCCCAGGCTGGCCTCGGAGTCATGGTAATCCTCCTGTTTCAGCCTCCCAAGTGCTGTGATCACAGGGGTGCGCCACCATGCTCAGCTTATATGATGCTGGGGAATGGAACTTAGCGCTTGATGTAGTGTTTGGTAGGCAGTCACTTTAAACACTGAGCCATTTCTCCAGCCCCTTACATTTTTTTCATAAATGTTTATCAGAATCCACAGAATTGATTTCACAGTTCCACCAAGATAGATGTGGCATGTTGATTTTTTTTTTTTTCTGGTACTGGAGATTGGATCCATGCTAAGCAAATGCTTTACCGCTAAGTATATTCCCAACCCTTTTTAAAAAGGGGTCTCTCATACTGGCCTTGAAGAGAAAGGAACTAAGGTAGGAAGAAGAGGATGTCTGCATGCCCATCTTCAGTGCAGTAACTACACTTGCCTGCCGTGCAGAGGTGTGTGGGTCTCAAATGTAGGATGTGTAGGTGAAAGAATCTTTAAGCCAACCAAGTTGCTCTGATTCTGTCCATGTAACTGTACCCCCAGGGACTGATCATCTGTGTTCTTAGAAGCCCATTTCTTCATCCGTCCAGTGATTTGACTCAGATCTTTTCAAGGTTCTTCCCCACCATCAGGGACAGAATGCTATCATAGAAAGCCCTTGGCAATGTGGATAGGGTAGTGATGAAGATGAGGGTGGTGGTGATTCTTTTATAAAGACAATAAAACTGTTAAACATTCCCTGAGGTTGATATGAGGGAGGCTGAGGCAGGAAGATCCCAAGTTCAAGCCCAGCCTTAGTGAGATCATGGCTCAAGATTAAAACCAAAAAATGAGCTGGTTATGTAGTTTGTTGTGAAGACCTGCAGCTTGATTCCAAGTACAACACACACACACACACACACACACACACACACACACACACACGTGTGCACATACACACAAAAAAACCCCAAAAACAAACAAAAACTCTAACCAAACCATAATTCCCTAAAGGAATTTTTAGAAGACAGGAGAAAAGTCAGTTTCACACTTAAGGGTCATAATCATATTTTTGGAAAGAAGATCTCACTAAGTCACTTAGTTGCCCTGGTTAGTCACTTAAACTTTGTATTCTAGGTTGGTCATGAATCAACTATGTAGTCCACAATGGCCTTGAACTCACTTCAGTCCTCCTGTCTCAGCCTCCTCTGTGCTGGAACTATAAGTATGCATCACCACATCTGCTCAGCTAATTTAATTTAGCATCTGCTGGCTAATTTTTATGTGGTGCTGGGTAGTTGAGCCCTGGGCCTTGGGTATATTAGGCAAGCACTACAACCACTGAGCAATATCCCCAGCCCCATTTCTAGTTCATGTATGAAAGTTGATGAATAAAGAGGTTCAGCTCGATTTTCTAAAAAAGATTAGCAGAAATATTCATGTTCTGGAAATAGAAAAGTGACTTTAGGCAATGCAGCAAACAAAAAATATCACATATATGCATAGGCATCAACACCCCCCCCCCCCCTTAACTTCCCCAGCCATTTGTAAGCACCACCTAAGAGTAGCAGTGGCATATTTTGCAGACGAAGATGGTGGCTCTTTTGATTTTTTGCACCCTTACCTGCCCAGGTGACTAGACATAAAGAGGAGGAAGTGGGGGGGAGGGATAAAGGTCATGCCACAGCCACAGGTTTGATCCTGAACTGATACCTCAGATCTTATTGGGAAGACTGTACATCCTGCCAATAAAAAAAGACAGGGGGAGGGACTTGTAATTTAGGGATTTAAAATCCTATACACCACACTTTTGGTGTGCCTTCTCTGCATGCATGTACAGGCATCACCTCTTTTTGCAACAAGATAATTAAAGCCTCATATTTCTGTCCTTTATGCCTCCCATGTCCATCCCTTCTTAGGACAGGTGAATTCCTGTGAACCATTTCTCACAATTTATAGGGAACATCAGGAAAAGGAGCTTAAGTTTCTGGGATATCTAGGGTATAAAATGAGGTTAAACATCTAGGATATTTAAATATTTAGGATGTTGATATCTACAAGTACTAAAATGCTGGAAAAGGCACATACACATCCATACCCACTATATATATATAGTGTTATCCCTAAATTGTACCTATCTTTAGATGAACTAGAAATATACTCTCACCTCAAAGGAAATGCCCTTGCATCATCTTGGGTGGGGAAACTGGGGTGCTAAAAGGTCACATGCTGTACCCCAGGTCATTATGAGTCAAGCAATGAAACATTCCTGATTGGGATTGGAGAGTCAGCCTTTCTCTCACCCCCAGCCCCACTGCCCGGCTTGTGTGGCTTGCATAATGCCCTGCTGGGTTACTTGCCGGAAGGATTTTTTTTTTTTTTTTTTTTTTTGAGACAGGGTCTTGCTCTGTAGCCTAGGCTGGTCCTGAACTTACTACGGAGCCCAGGCTGGCCCTGGACTCAGGGCAATCCTCCTGTCTCAGCACCACCACCCCCCCACCCCAGTACTGGGATTACAGGTGTGAGCCACCATAGCCAGGTTATGTGGTGCTCGGGAATCAAACTTGGGCACCTAGTGCTTGATTTAGCACTTACCAGGCAAGTTCTTTAACCCCTAAGCCATTCTTTCAGTCCCCACGTCACCCTCTTTTATACTGAGGATTCAATCCAGAGCATTCACAGCCCGTTTTATATTTTGAGACAAAGATTTGCCAAGTTGCCCAGGATGGACTTGAATTTACAATCCTCTGGCCTCAGCCTCACAGGCCAGGATTACAGATGTGGGCCACCACACCCAGCTTTGCTTGCAAGTACTAACGCAAAGAACCAGCTGACCCTCGGTAAAGCAGTATAGTGGTCTGCATTTTCTTTAGTGTGAAAAAGTACCTACCTCTTTGAGAACGAGCTGAAATTCTTAAGTGTACCAGTAAAATCAACTGTAAAGGCTATTCATCTTTTCTCATAATTTACTTATTTTCTTGTCTTTATAGATTTTTTTATGGTACTGGAGTTTGAACTTAGGGCTTTCTCCTGTTAGAAACGGCTCATAGAAATCTTCCTGTCCAAACAAAGGATGGACATGGGAGGCATGGACGACAGGGTATGAGGCTTTAATTTACTTTTTGCAAAAAGGGTGACCTTCCCACATGCAAGTGGAGACAGGCACACCGAAAACGTGGTCGGTACTAACTCAAATCCCTGGGTCGCAGGTCCCTCCCCCTGCCTTTTCTTATTGGCAGGATTCGTAATCTTCCCGAGAAGATCTAAGGCACTGGCTCAGGGCCAAGTTCATCACAACGTCATTACCTTTATCCCTCCTTTCCCTTTCCGCCTTTGTCTGGTCACCCGATCAGGTAAGGCGCCAAAATATAAAGATCCGCCATCTTGAATAATGTGTCACAGCTACCGCGAGGTGATGCTCACACTCCCGAAGCTATATTCCCAGCCTGTTGAAGAAAATATTTATTTTGAGACAGGGCCTTGCTAAGTGGCTAAATTTCCCAGCCTGGGCTAGAACCTCTGATTTTCCTGTTCCAGCCTCCCAGAGTGCTAGAAATACAGATCTGAGCCACCAGGTGTGGCTTTCTTTTTTGTCCTTTCCTTTTCTCTCTCATTAACCTTTTTAAAACCACCTTTCTTCACTGAATTTCCTTGGGTTCACAGCATCATAGAGTAGGAGAAGCCTTGGAAACGCTTAACTCTCCATCAGCCCAGCAAAGCACCAGGCCTGGCTGTGCAGACCCATGGCCCAGGATGCTTTCCTCTTGAGCACAATGCTCCATTACCATCAAGTAAAACCTTCTTGTTCTTTTTCTTTTCTTTCAAATGCACTATGAGCAAGGATTGTGCTCATAAATTACCTTGTCAGTCGTTAGGACTGAACTCAGGGCTGATATGTCCTCGCCTACTAACTACACCTCAGCCCCCTATACATTTATTTTTGAGAAAATGGTTACATTTTGAACTTCTCTTACATAGCTGTTCATCCATGGCAAATATTGATGTTCCGGACAATTAACACTTTGGAAAGGTGATTTCAAGAGCATGCTCTTTCCCCTTCCTTTCATGTGAGCTCAGAAGGAAAAATAAAAACAAAGAAGCAGAAACAAAACCAACAAAATCCACAGGGTGGAGGGTGTGGCTCACTGGTAGAGGGCTTGCCTGGCTGTGCAAAGCGCATATAAACAGGCTGGGGCTCGGCGGCCAGCGCCTTGGCAACAGGATGGGGAACTCGAGGCCAGGCTACAAAGGGAGACCTGCCTCAAAACAAAACACCCCAATAAAACAGAGAGACTGCCGAAGCGCTCCATCCTTGGAATACCTTACCAGATTCTGGTGTCTCCCAAATGCTTTAACAAGGGACAGATTGCTTGTGAAATTTGTGTAACTTTCAGAAAGTGATCAGTCACCAAGTCAAATGGGACAAGTATTGTAACCTCCCAGGGAAGATTCCCCCAGTGGCTATCTTGCTTGCTTGGTTGTGGAATGGGGGAATCAAGCCCAGACATACCCAGCTCACTTTTATTTTTGATTCTGAGATAAGGTGCTGCTAAGACGCCCAGGCTGGGCTCAAGCTCACTGTCTTCCTGTCTCAAACTCCCAGAGTCCTGGGGTTAGAGGCCCGAGCCAAAGGGCCTGGCTCCTCAGTGGTTTTAAAAGAAAGAATCGTAAAGGGCAAAGTCACCTCTACAGGGCTATTTCCTTTATAAAATAAACTCGTCCTGCTTCTTCCCCTTGCAGACACTTAGGCCTAAATCTGCAAAGGCGCAGGGACTTGGCCGTTCAGTCTTGAAAACAGCCCTTCGGCCAGTGTCCTTAACGTGAGAGAGTTCCTGAAATCCCAGTCGCTTTTCCGCCGCCGAAAGCCTCGTAGCCGCGCCTAGCACTGTGGGCACTCGGGGCCCAGATGTCCCGCTCATAAACCGACCCAAACGATGGCTCGTGCCCGGGCGTTCACCCTCGTTTTTCAGGGAAGTCGTGGCCGGGCTGCAACTCCCCGGCTCGCTCGACTTCCCGAGGGGTCGAGGTGCGTATTGCACCGACCCTGACTACTTGAGAAGCTTAAAGATTAACTTTCGGGGTTTGTGGCATCCGGACGGCGGCAGCGAAAGGCGCGATGGGGCGCTGGCGCGGCTGCTCTTTCAACAGGCGGTTTGTTCCCGGGCCGCGGCTCATTTCCATGCAGAGGGCCTGACATCAGAGCACCTTTTGTTGCTAAACGCTTTCTTTAACCCGGGGGGAGAGTCATGTGGAGCTGGAAGAGCTCATTTTGAAGAGAGGGGTCCCGGGCGCGGCGCGCGCGGCCCCGCGGCGGCGCCCCCGCTCCGCCCGGCGCCCCGACTCGCCGGCGGCCTCGGTGGCGCGCCGGGTGGCCCGCCCGGCCCGATCCGGGACGCGGCGCCGTCGCCGCGGGCTCCGCTGCCGCCGGGCTCCGCGCGCTCCCCGCCGCCGCGCGCGGTGGTGTGGACTGCGCTCCGCGGCCCCGGCCGCCCCGTTGCCGGGTGGGAGAGTTTCTGGAGTTGTCACTCGCGCGGCTCGCCGCCACCTGGAGCCGGGGCGCCCGGCCTGCCTGCGAGGGGCCTCGCGGCCGCCCGGCCATGCGACGCGGGGGCGCGGCTCGGTGACGCCGGCCGCGGGCGGGGACCCGGGTGCCGCGGGGACCCGAGCGCACGGCCGCCCCGGGACGCGGCCATGGAGGAGGACGCGGGAGCTGCTGGCCCGGCGGCGGAGCCGGAGCCCGAACCGGAGCCCGCGCCCGCGCCCGACACCGGCTCGTCCGAGGCGTTCTCCCGGCTCTGGACCGACGTGATGGGCATCCTGGTGAGTTACCTGGCGAAGCTCGCTGCCCCCCGATAGGAGCCTCCGGGGCGCCCCTCTTTTATCTGGTGGTGGTGGGGGGGCCCAGATCCACACAGTCTAGGATCTTAGAACCTCACAACACCCCGAAACCCAGGATACTTTTTAAACAATCGGGTTTAACCTGGGACACCTGCTGAAAAGTTGGTGTAGAACAGGCCGGAGAGTTTTCTTGGAAAAGTCAACGTGAATTTAACTGCTTGCAGGTGCGGGGCCGGTGCTGCTCGTCGCCCCGTTAGATGGGGTCGGCGGGTGGTACTGATGTTTTTACCGGCTCCCTTGGCTGCGCGCCCTCAACACTACCATTCCCTTGCTCCGAGCCGCCGGAATGTTTACTGGCACGCTGCAATTTTTTTCCAGTTTGTAGAATTACATGGTATTTGGTTTACACGTCTGGGGCTAAAAACAATAGGACTTGTTTTTGCTAAGTCTTTTGCCGTCAAGTATTTCGAAATGTCCAGTGACTAAAGCCGCCCGTGGATTTGGCATCCTTCTGGAAAAGAGCGCTTCCAGGAGGAGGAGGAGGAAGCTGCGACCTGCACGAGCTTAGTACCCCGGGGGAATTAGAAGGTCCCTTTTGGTGGAGATGTATTTGGGGCGACTGGAATCAGACGAGGGTTGTTATGGTCAGAAGTTTTGGTAGCTACACATAAAGATTTAGAATTGCCAGGTGTGTGGATCAATGGAAAGTACCCTAGAGTTTCTTTGAGATCTTTTTTCGAACGGGAGGAGACTTAGATTTTAGGAACTCTTTGGGGGTGGGGGGTTAAACCGAGTTTAGCTTTTACCGTGATTAAGCTTTGGGGCGTCGGAGTGGCTGGCTGGCTTGGGTCATAGGCCTGTTGTGTACTATGTTGGCTTGGTGGAGTTACACACCCCGTTTTATCCTCAGGGTTTTGTTTTGTTAAGATGGGGTCTGGACCTCAGGATTCTTCTGCCTAACCCTTCCAGAGGTTAGGGTTACTGGCCTACACCAGCACACCCAGGGAACCTTAGTTTTAACATCTAAAAGATGAGAAAACGATGACTCATCTTGGGTTTTCTGAAACTTGGCTAATTTAATGTGTATCAAGTTCTCAGGACACTGCTTGGCACATAGTAGATGCTTAATTAATGTAGCTCCGTTCCTATGTTTTTAGATAGAATCATGTGTCTCATCTTGTTGGATAATCCTCAGTGAAGTTGAGGTTTTTGCATTCCTATGTATCCACAGGGGTTCTTTATGACTGTTAATGTAGGAGACCCATGTAAGGTTGCTTAGAGATTTCTGTTTGCTTTTCACACTCTCAGTGTTTAAAAAAAGTAGTGAAATGCTTACTTACCTACAACATACACTTTTTATGTGTATTCACACCCTAACCATAACCCTATACATCTAATACACATTTTGGATTTAAAAGCTTCCTTTTTTATGCATTTCTAAACTTTTTGGATGAACACACTCCTAAGCTGAAATTCCAGAGAAAGCCAAAAAGTTGGAGTGATAGGTTGTTTTTTTAACTTCATCAAGCAGGAAGCTTATCTTATTTTCTTGCCAAGATCCTACCCTGTAAAATTTCACCTGGAACACAGTGGTTTGATAAGATCTCACCACATCCCTGCCTAGGGCATGGGCTGGGGGAGCTGGCTTCATTGAAAAGTTGGGCTGAGGGTTGTTAGGGGGAAGAGGGTTGTTAGGGGGAAGAGGGTTGGCGGGTGGTACTTTCTGAATATTTGCTTTCCCTTCCTGGGCAGATTCCAGTACTGTGGGTCAGTTGTAGCAGAGTGTTTTTTGGCTGAATTGAAAGATGGGGTGCGGCCCTAGAAGTTCAAACCTGTAATTGGAAGGGCAGATGCTGGATAAAAGAAAATATGTACTTCTTACTCAGCTACCAGTCTGGTGTGAGACAGGAAAGGGTGTAAAGCACGTCCTAAACAGGTTCTGTGCCTTCACGCCTTTCTGTCCTTCTTTGGAGTGAACTTGGGCATTGGGATCTTTCCCTAGCAAAGAAGGAAGATGCGGATGACTTTCTTTCAGTAGGAAGACACCACGTAAAATGGAGGATTGGGAATCTTTTTTCTACTACTACAAAGGATGTCATTTAAGAGTTTATAAAAACTGAAGTTTTGGGGTGCATAAATCAAGATGCAAAACTGGCAGATAACCTTTCCAGAGAAAGTTTTGGTGTTTAAAATGTGGGAATCTGTAATCATCTGTCAGCCTGGACAGGTGAAGGGATTTGACCAAAGGCATTCACCTAGTTAGTGACAATGTCAGAGTCCATTCCATTTCCCTGGTTCCTACCAGTCAGCGGCTGATGCCATGACACTCCATAGTTAAGGCTCTTAGATCAACTCAAAGTGTCAGTGTCACTATTTTAGGCAAACTGTGGTTAGAAAGTTTTTTTTTCTTTTTCCTGAACTGAACTTTAAAAGGTGAATAGAGATAGTGGAGACATTATACTTCAAACACCATACGTTTTTGTTGTTGTTGCTACAGGGTTTTGCTCTGTAGTGCTGGCTGGTCCTGAGCTCACTAGGGAGCCCATGTTGACCCTGAACTAATGGCAGTCTCGCTGCCTCAGCCTTCTGAGTGCTGGGATTGCTGGTGCGCCACCACACCCAATTTATGTGGTGCTGGGGAATCAAACCCACGGTCTTGAGCTTGCTAGGCAGGTGCTTTGACCTCTGAGCTGTCCCTCCCACCCCCAAACTCCATACGTCAGAGAGTTTTGGGTGCACTCACTTCTTAGCTTTTTTACATTCTTCTAACTGTGACAGATTTCATAGCCTATAGGAAGAATGATTTTAGGAGCAAAAAAGATCTCATTCTCTGACAAGGCTAAGCAATATGAGGCATTTGTCCTTCAGGGAATTTGGTGGGATCATTTGAGACATGGTAATGTTAGTAGTCCCGGTGGCCTTGAAATCAAGATTCTCCATCTCACCTGAATAAAGGCCTGGGGTGTCATGCCCTGCTACCTCAGGGATTTTGTGGGTTATAACCCCAGGAAAGGGGCTGCTACAGATTCATGAATGTCAGTAAATGTGGACTGGCTGTTGCAGTTTATAGGACACATTTTGTATTTAACTTAATTAGTTAATTAATTTATTAATTAATTTTTTGAGACAGGGTCTCACTCTGTGGTCCAGGCTGGTCCTGAACTCACTTCAGAGCCCAGGCTGGCCTTGGACTCAAGGCAATCCTCCTGCCTCAGCCTCCCAGTACTGGGATTACAGGCGTGCACCACGATGCCTGGCTTATGTGGTGTTGGGGAATCACTCGTGTTTTTGAGCTTGCTGGGTAAGTGCCTTAGCGTCTGAGCTACATCCCCAGCCCTGCCCTTGTTTTTTTAAAATGAAAATAATTGACATGTTTAATAATTAGTTGAACTTACTTTTCAGTCATGAGATGAGGTTTTTCCATTATCCTTTTTCTCTAAATTATTTTCATTACTATATATTTGTAACACATAACAGTTCCATTCAATCTGAGGAATTAGTACATTTGCATATCATATCTTTATTTTTCCTTCTCTTCAAAATTTTATAAAGCAAGTTTTAGTACTTGTATACATTGGCTATATCATAGATTTTATATGTGGCCCAAGACTGTTCCTCTTTGCTCAAAAAAAAAAGGGGGCAAAAATGGCTGGGTGGCATGTTGGACTCCTGGTTCACAGCGTAAAAAATGTTTTAGCAGTGCTGGAAAGATAAATGTTCGTAAGTCAGTTAGAATGAAAAGAAACCAGTTTACACAGATGCTAGTTCCAGAGTCCCTATCTTGTTCATTTTGCTACCTTCAGTGCCTGTGCCTGACTGTGTGCTCTTGACATAATTTTGTTGAATGAGAAAGTATGTACTTCTTAAATGCAAGAGTCACATCAATTTTTTTTTTTTTTTTTGCTTTTTTTTGGTGTGTGTGTACTAGGGATTAAACCTAGAGCCTTCCCATTGAGCTACATCCCCAGAATAGAATATTTTTGGTTTTGATTTTGAGACCGGTTTTACTAAGTCCCTGAGTTGCCCAGGCTAGACTTGAACTTGCAGTCCCACTGCCTAAGCTTTGCAGAGCCCTGAAATGACAGATCAGTGCCATCAAACCTCTAAGACGGCTGTTTGAAACATAAATATTTGTTAAGATGGGGCTCACTTTTGAAGATGCTCATAAGTTCTGCTCAGGTAGGCACCACCATTTGGACAATTTTTATTCAGCAAACAAGTCTTGGGTCTTGAATGAGTAATGATAAATTGCGAAACGCTTGTAATCCCTAGGCAATTAAGCCGTGGCTACTTGAGTAATGTGCCCTTCTCATCACCAGTTCTGCACCATGTGGCCAGCCAGTATTTTCAAAGCTTGTCACCTTTCGCAGTGACATGCATAGACATCTGTTGAGAGGTGCAAAGTTGGGATCCTGTGGAATCTTTCTTTCCTTCTCTCCCCATGGGGGAGGGTAGTTTTTTAAGGAAGCACTAAAGTCATTAGATATGCTTAGGCATGGAAGATCGTTTGTTTTTTTTTTCAGTACTGATTTTCCATGTGGCAAGTTGGGATGGTTCTTTAGGTTCTACCTTCAGAAACTGAGGACCTGGGAAGCCGGGGCAAACATTTAGAGCTGCTGGGAAGTGGGCTAGTAAGTGCCTGTTGTTCTGTTCCAGGATCCTGTAAGATGCACCTCCCCCAGACCTGAAATTTCCTCTCCCGAGCACCCCTCTCTGTCCTTATAGTTCACACTCCTCTCCCAGCCGGGTTTAGAGAATAGCCATCGTGTTGACCTTCCTTGTGCAAGTCCTTTGCCAACTACAGAAAGCTCCATGGTACGCTCCGGTCTATAAAACTGTGAGCCTCCCTGTCTTAGAAAACAAACTCCTGTCCCGAACTCCAGTCCTAAAAACAAACGGAGCTCGAATCTAAAAACAACAACAAAAACCAAATTTAAAAAATCTGCTCCTCTTTGTTAGGTGAAGCGTGGGGGAGGGAAGGCGGTAGTGAACTAGGAGGGGGCTTTTAAAATGCTGACGCGCGTTTGAAAGCAGTTAATTTACATGACCTCCCGGGAGGTGTCCCGAGTTAAGCCTATCAGCTAATGAGTTGATGAAATGTAGGGTCGGAATTTGAGAGTCAGCCCCAGTTTTAAACATTCTGACTTCATCTGAATTTTATGCCCTTTTTAGCCAGCTGAGAGCCTTGTGGCTTTTTTAAGTGGGGACAGTGCAGGGGCTGTGAGAGGGCTTCAGGCCCCTTGGGATAAGCCTGAGCTCTCTCACTGTCAAGAGGAGGGGTCCGAACGCTCTGGAAGATACTGGCTTTATCAGGGTAACCACAAGGGACCAGAACCCAGTATCCCAGTGTTCAGTTGTTTGCAAAGACAAAAAACTATTGGTTTTTGTAGTTCTGGCTCGTGTCACCAGATCCTTTTCTACCAGAGACCCCTGTGCTAGAGGGGCAGGCTGGCTTGTCTGTCTGTCATCCTGGGAATTGAAAGTAGGGTCTTCGTGCTGAGCTACCTCTTCAGTTCTTTTAATTAATTCATGGTTATGAGACGGAATCTTTCCAAGTTGTCCAAGCTGTCTAGAACTTGTGATTCTCCTGCCTCAGCCTCCCAGAGTTTTGGAATTACAGACATGTGCCATCACACTCAACTCCTTATATGTTCCTTTTTTTTTTCCTGTACTGGTGATTGAACACGGATCCTTCTGCTTTGAGCTGCACCTTCAGCCCCTTTTTATTGTTATCTGAGACAAGATCTCATTAAGTTGCTGAGTTGCCCAGACAGGGCTGGAACTTGCAGTTCTTGTACCTCAGGCTCCCAGAGTACTGGGGTCACAGGTCTGTGCTGCTGGGCTCTGCTGCTATTGCTGCTTTTTCTCTTTTCTTTCTTTCTTGGGTTTTTTTTTTTAATTTGTTTATGTATCCACCCAGACATGTATTTGCTGTCAGTGTTTTGTGAGCTGACTTCTTGTTTCAGTGACTGAGCTGAAGTGTTAGCGATGCGGTGGCCCTCCGTTACCTTTGGTTTTGTTGTGGGCTCAGCTAACCTCCATCTGATAATAACACATGGAAAATTTCAGAAACAAATAATTCACCCATTTTAAATTGCGTGCCTCACAGATCATCCTTGCCTGAGTAGCAAGTCCACGGCCACCTGGGGCTACCTAGGCCCTGTCCCACCTTTACCTTGAGTACTGTGGGATGGAGTCTCACTCCATCACGCTCACTCCCTGCCGGGACTTGACCCAACCCTCTGCCCAGGGTGTGTGCATTGTGTACGTCACCCGCCTGTTGGTCACTAGTGGCTGCCCGGGGTTATCCGCTCTTCAGCAGTGCTTCCATTCAAGTGACCCATATTTTACTTCACACTAGCCCTAGAATGCAAGAGTGTGTTTCTGGTGATTTGGAAATGCCAAAGAGAAGCCACCAGGGTTTCCTGTAGGGGGATAATAGTCATTGTAGACTTACTAAGAGAAGGAAAAAATATATGCGGAGGTTGCCAGGATGCAGTCACCATAGTAACATTTTAAGGGGAAGAATTGATATGTTAACTTTTATTATAGCACATTGTGGTAATTGCTGTATTTTGTTGTTAATTATTGTTGTTAATCTTGCTGTATCAAATGTATAAACTAAGCATCCTAGGTAAGTATATATAGGAAAAATACTGCAGGTGTGAAATAGTTTTAGGTATCCTCTAGAGATGCCTACTATAAGTGCCACCGACTTCTATAAAGGCATAGTTTTGTAGGAAAATGATCTGTAGCTTCACCTTCTTTCCTACACGTACCTAAACCTTTGGATTTGGGCGCTGATGGGTGAGGAGTTCCCTGAGAGGGCTTGTCAAGTGAGGAGCGGGAAGGAAGCGCATCATTGGCAGGGGCGGCGGGGCAGACGTGGAGCAGCACACAGCTCTGAGGTGGGCCCAGGCCTAGGTGCTCACCAGGCAGGACTGCTTTCTGTAGGCTCCAGTGGGATGTCATCGCAGAATTTTAAACTGGCATGGAACTTTTAGAAAAGTGGTTTTTTTTTCGGGCTGAGGATGTAGCTCACGTTAGATCCTTGCCTCACCAGGCCAAGGTCCCGTGTTTGAGCCTTAGTACCCGCCAACCCTGAAAAAAAAAAGAAAAGACTCTGGGGTGGTGACTTGGCAATGAGTTGGGCAGAAGGGACCCACAGAGGTCCCAGCAGGGCTGCTCGGAGCCTGGTGCTTATGTAGTGTGTCATTATCTCTCCAGCTTCCTAAAGCCCAATATTTTACTTGTTTTCTGAAGTGATTAAGGGATTGCTACATGTTAGTATGTCCTAAGATCAGTGTACCGTGTTACACCCACTACATGTAATTACTTGTCAATTAAAATAAGTAAGGGCATGATTTTTTAAAGTAACAAGAGTTCTGGAGATTGAACCCAGGACCTTGTGCATGTTAGGCAAGCGCTGTACTCCTGAGCCATTACCCCAGCTCCACAAGGGTGAATTAAAATGAGGAAACGACGGAGGCTAACACTCTTAGAATAATCTAATGTTTAAACCAGTCAGTATAGACCAAGACTCTAAAAACAAGAACTCAGCTGGACATGGGGACACTTGGCTTGTGATCCCAGTACTCTGGAGGTTGAGGCAGGAGCATTGCTGGTGAGTTCAAAGCCAGCCTGGGCTACCTAGTGAATTCATAACTAGCCTGGACTACTGAGTGAGAGACTCTGTCTCGAAAACAAAACAAAACAACCAAAAACGTAATGAGTGAACCGAATTTTCAGAATGATTTTGAGCTAATATATACTTCCGTAACCACAAAAGTGGTCGTGTTTCAAGTGGTCTGCTCATTTGTTTATTAATTTACTTGTGGTAATGAGAGCCAAAAATAGTCTCTGTTGCAGTGAGCATTGCTCCTAGCCAGATGCCTGATGTCCCTTCTTTTGTCCCAGCAAACAATTGACTGGAGCACCTTCAATTCTTTATGAGGGGGAGAGAACAGGCCTTGGATCATTTCTGGCACTCAGCTCATGTCATCCAGGTGTCTCCTTCCTGGAGACTGTATCCAGGCATTCCTATCTCTGAGTCTCAGAAGACAAGCCCTTGATAAGGGCACAGATTCTTCTCTTTGTAGGCAGACCCTTTTTCTTTTCTGAAGGGATCTCCTGTGTCCTTTACCTTTCTAAGATGAGGGGTGAAACAGGATTCAGTTTCTGTTTAGAGTGAAGGCGCTTTAGACTAGTATTCTGTGACCAGATACGTGGCGCTTCTCGGTGACTGTGTGTAACGCAGGCTTCAATACTTCACTCCTATGAGTTCATTCATTGGCTTTTGCAGCAGACAGTGCAGGAGGAAGGTTTCATGAATGTCCCCATCCCCTGTGCGTGGTCATGGCTTTGTTCTTTCTCCTGGCGGGTGGATGATGAAAAAGTAGTGCATGGAAAACCACATGACATTCAAGAGCAAAATTTAAACACCTGTTTGTGTTTTGAGTCCTAGCTACTTTTAAAATTTATCCTGGGTACTGTTGACATTGTTGACCTCACTCATCCACTTAAGCTTTGCGGTCTACCGTATGTATTCTTCATTTAGAGCAGAAATGTATCTATATCGGTTTTTATGTATGCTTTGAAAATACGGTGTTCAATATAGATTATTTGCAGAACAAAGGAATATTCTAGTTCAAGGATATGTATCTTTGCTATAGGGTTGCATCCATTTTCCAGGCAATTTAAAAGAATGACCTATAAAATAAATCATTAAAATTTTGCAGACTTCCAAGTATGGAGATGTCTTCGGTTTAAAAAAAAAAAGTTTTGAAAAAGAGAAGAGAAGCTTTAATCTGTGAATCAAAACATGTAGAAACAAAGAAAAAGTTTGACATCTTTTAGCAAACCGAAAGGCAGGAGGGTAACTAAGAGTAAAAGGGAGGACTGGAGGAGTAACACAGAATTAGAGCACTTGCCGAGCAAGTACCGGCCCGAGTTCTGTTCCGTAGAACCATATCAGCTGGGTATGGCTCCCCCTGTGTAATCTCAGCAGGTGACAGGGTGAGGCAGGAGGATTCCCTGGAGCTCTTGGCCAGCCTGGACCATATAGTGAGTTCAGGACCAGCCTGGGCTGCAGAGCAAGACCTTGTTTCAAAAAAAAAAAAAAAAAAAAGAGTAAAGGGAGTTAGTTAAGACCCTTTGAGGTTGCCCAGTCTGGTGGTGGCCCAGGCCTGTAATCCTAGCCCTCTGGGAGGCTGAGGTGGATAGATTGCAAGTTCAAGCCCAACCTAGGTACATTAGTGAGACCCTGTCACATATTCAAAAATAGAATTGGGCTGGTGATATAGCTCAGATTGAAGGTTCTGGGCCCCATCCCTAGTACAAAACAAAATAAAAGACGGTGTGAGATCTTTCCTTTGTAGGTGTGGAGTGTGGATGAATTGCCTTCCTGTAATTCACTAGAACCTTGCAGGATATAGGGTGAGCAGCTCAGACACTTTAGTTGTAATTAACTATTAATAATAGATTCTTTAGTTAGAGTATAAGTTAATTTCTTTTCACTTTTATCTTGAAGTGAGGGATGATGTTTTGATTCTCATGTTCAAGTTGGGATAGATTTAAATCAATGTAATTTTCTTATACACAATTTAAAGATTAATGCATAAATTGCTTCAAGATATTAACCTTCAGGTTATATGAAATAGTTTCTGTCCTCAAGAGAAAATATACCAATGCTTTTGAATAGCTAGGATTGTCAGGAGGCAAGCACTTTTGTTGATGAAAGTATATTTTCTGTTTACAGAATATTCAGATTATTATTTTTTATTTCTTTTCTGATTGCTGTTTTTAATTCTTATTCTGTCTGAGGGGCACAGTGGTCAAGAACATTTTGTCTCCAAAGTTTTTTTTTTTCAAAGAAAATCAGATTGTTTTTAATTATGCCTGTAAGCCTGCAAAGTAGCACTTAATAGCTTTCCTTTTTCTTTCTCTTCCTTTCTTTCTTTCTTTCTTTCTTTCTTTCTTTTTTAACTTTTTGATAAGAGAATTGCACTCTGTCATTCAGTCTAGCCTTCAACCTACTAATGATCCACCACCTTTCAATCTTCCTGCCTCAGCCTCTTGAGCGCTGGAATTACAGATAAGTACCACTTGTGACAGCAGGCAAGAGATTTTTTTTTTTTTTTTTGGCAGGGTCTCACTCTGTAGCCAGTCTGGTCCTGAACTCATAACGAGGCCAGGCTAACCTTAGACTCATGGCAATCCTCCTGCCTCAGTCAGCCTCCTGAGTGCTGGGATTAGAGGTGTGTGCCACTACACCTAGTTTATGTGGTTTTGGGGAATTGAACCCAGGGCCTTGTGCTTGCTAGGTAAGTGCTTTAACTGCTGCACCATTCCTCCAGCCTCTGGATTGCGGTTTTATTAAAACGTTTCCAAGAATGTATTGGATTAGGACATAGCTACGTGCAGATGATTACCATGTCCTTCTACGACACATCAAGGTAACTTAAGTAATGTGTGGCGCCCATGTGGTGATTTAATGGATGAGCCTCATAACACTGATGGATAGTAGCAAATTACCTTCATTAGAGTATTATGAAACAGAGACTTCATGAGGAACATAGGTGTCAAGTGATTCATACATGATATGCGAAAGATAATAGTAAAATCTGTAGTGCAATGGCAGCATTAGCAAAGAACAGTGTATTCTTGCAGCAGAGAGTAACATCCCCCATCAAGACGTTTTAGGTCTGTTTCTTCACCCAGCGACACCTACAGAGTTGTGTGTGTGTGTGTGTGTGTGTGTGTGTGCGCGCGCGCGCGTGCATGCGCATTTGTTTTTGTGGGACTGGAATTTGAACTTCACACTGATATCACAGCCTCCTCCCCTCCTCCCCAGTTTTCTTTTGTTGTTGTTGTTTTGTTTTGAGACAGAGCCTAGATATGGCTCAGGCTAGCTTGAAGCCACTGTGTAGCTCAGGCTGGTCTTGAATTTGCAGTGGTCCTCCTATCTCTGCCTCTTGAGTGCTGGGATTGTATCCATGTGCTACTACTCTGGGCCCTTTTTTATTTTGAGACAAGATTTTCCTAAGTCACTATGTTGCTATCGTAGTTACTTTTTTGTTGCTGGGACACAGGACCTGACACCCACAACTTAATGGAGGAGTTTATTTTAGCTCACGATTGCAGAAAGTAAGAGCCATTCATTGTCGGTTGGCGAAGGTGGAAGCACATGGTCAAGGCCTTGCCAGGGAGATTTGTACAAAGCATGGAAAACAGGAAGTTAAGAGGGCGAGGCAGGATGGAGCAAACATAAACCCTTCCCCTCCTGTCTCAGTGATCCGCCCCTGCCAACCAGGCAGTTGCTATGATTGAATCACCTTCCAGCATGAGGCTTTGGGGGGACATTCTAGGTTTAAACCATCACAGTTGCCAAGGCTGAACTCAAGCCTGTGACATTCTCCTGCCTCAGCCTGCAACAGTGTTGGAATTATAGGGGACCACCACCATCAGGCCCTGGTGAGTTTGTCTCTACAGAAGGCTTCTGGCCTTCTAAAGTCTAAGAGCTTCATAGAATTCAAGGGGGCAGATACATGAAACTATAATCCATCCCTTAAACACGAGATTCGTAGCAGGTCACATCCTTTGTTGTTAGAAGCGCTGCTCCAAAACTTAGAATGATTGTATTTATATTGGTGTAACTCTTTGTATCAACTGTGACTATATAAGTGACCAGTTTTATGTCCTCAGCGGCCTCTGGAAATCAGCCCGTGTTGGCATCTGTGAACCTTTAGCCATGTAAGCAGCCTAAACTTCTGGTTTCCTGATTAGACACCCCCACATTTCATTGCCCACCGTTCAGCACCTGTAATTCAGTGATTGCTGGTTGAGTTCGGCTTCCACAAATATCAAAATCAGGCTTTCAGGTTCATTTCTTTGTACCTGTAAAACAGAGGTGAAATAATGAGGTTGTGTGTCCTTGCCAAGTACCCTCCGAGATCGACCAGCCCCAGCTGGGCGTGGGCTTGGGGTTTTTTGAGTGGAGTTTGGGGGTAAAGCCAGAAAGTGTTCTGCAGCCTGCATCTTCCCGGTTCCTGCCCAGGCTGCCTGGTTCCTGCGGCGTTGGATGCCATACCTGGGTCAGTGTGGCAGAGTCACGCTTACCTATTCCAGGAAGCCAAAGAGAAACATTAACACGTGGGGCCTTATTGCTGCTTATTCTGCCCATTGCGACAAGTTCTGGAACAGTGCAGCTGCAGTCTCGTGACTTCCAGTCTGTTCTTCAGTGTTGGACAACAGGAAGACCCACTTCCACAACAGAGAGAACGGCAGTGTTCTGCTGTCGGCCAAAAAACTTCACTCTCTGCGGAGCAGTTTGCCTCTATAATATTAGGTTTGGCTTAAAAAAAAGATTATAAGGCATATAAGCCAGTTGTCTGTCTGCCTGCTGATTTCCTTGCAGGCAAGTTGCGGTGTGTTCTGTTTCAAGTCCTTACGCAGAAGGAAATCCAGGGCAAGAGTTGCTCCAGGGCGCGAGGTTACTGAAGGTTCCAGAGGATCAGCCGGAGCCCACGGGAGCAAGACAAAGCAGTTGAGTTTGAGTCTTGACGTTGCTAGTTGGGTCAAGATAAGTGAGCAGAGAATTATGCAGTATAGTTGGCAGGGAGGATTCATGAGGTTGTTTTGATAGAAAAATGACTTGGCATTTTAAATGCAGGGGAGGAGGACTGAGAGGCAGAGACAAATCACCTTCTGTGGTCCCCTGGGGGCATCTGTATCAAACAATTTTATTTATTTATTTATTTATTTGAGACAGGGTCTTGCTCTGTAGCCTTGACTGGTCCTGGACTCACTATGTAGTCTAGGCTAGCCTTGGATTCAAGGCAATCCTCCTGCCTCAACCTCCGAGTGCTGGGATTACAGGCATGTGCCACCACACTGGGCTTTATGTCATGCTAGGGAATTGAACTCAGCGCCTTTTGTTTGCTAGACAAATGCTTTAACTGCCACCCATTCTTCCAGCCCCTCCAATAAGCTTTATGAGTGCAGAGGTGAGCATCCTGCCAGTGTCCTTGGCTCTGCCTGCTAGTCCTGATCCAGCTGGGGGTATGGCAACGACCGTAAACATCTTACACATCTTTCTTCTTTTCCTTTCTTTTCTCTGTCTTTCTTTTCTTTCTTTTTTTTTCTTTTCTTTTTTCTTTCTTTCTTTTTTTTTTTTTTTTGGTATGCGATCTCTGTGTACCCCAGACTGGCCCTAAACGCGGAAGTCCTGCTGCCTCAGTCTTGTGAATAGCTGAGACTACAGACATGCACCACTGTACTTGGCTTCTTAAATATCTTTTACAACAAGAAATGGCCACCTTTTATTTCTCCTTTAAATTTAAGTCACTTGCGGGTGTAATGGCAAATGCTATGATCCCAGAGGAAGACTGAGGCAGGAGGAACCTAAGTGCAAGCCCAGCTGGGTACTTAAGCAGCTTAGCGAGATCTTGTCTCTAGAGAGACAGAAAAGATTAGGAACACAGATCAGTGCAAGGGTTCTCAGTTCCATCCCCAATGACTGTTAATTCATTAATTAAAGTTATTCCACCTTAGATAGTTAGTTGGTCCTTTAGTTTCTGATGTTCTAATGGCACAATTAAGCATCTGTTGTCCTTGGGCTTTTTATTTAAAAGTTAAAGAGGGTGTGTGTGTGTGTGTGTGTGGGTGTGTGTGTGTGTGTGTGTGTGTGTGTGTGTCTGCCTGCCTGTCTGTCTGTCTGCCTGCTTGCCTGCCTGCCTGCCTGCCTGCCTTCCTGCCTGTCTGTCTGTGTTGCTTAAATTCAGTGCTGGGTCACAATACCTAACGTCCGCAATTTAAGGAAGGAAAGGTTTACTTTTGTTCTCAGTCCATTCGTGGGCAGCTCGCAATACCGGGAAGAACAACGCCTTAGGGCAGCACAGGAGTCAGGAATCCATAATGGAAAGAAGCAGGAAGGAGATTTTATGTCCTTCCAGGCACAGCCTCAGTGACTTGCCACATGCCCACTAACCCACCACACCCTCCAAGTCCCTCCTCACCCCAACAGCCCTCATCTGCAACATCCAAATACATGAGACATTTGGGGCACATTCCAGATCCAAGCCATAACAGTATGTATATATTCTTTTTGGTACTGTTAGGAAAGTGTGCCAGTAGAAATGAAACTTTTTCTACAAACAAAGGAACTTAGAAATGCCCTTATCAGCAGATTGTTTGGAAGACTTCCTTGACTAATTCCTGTGAGGTTCTGCATTCCACAGTTCCTTGCAGCTCCAGAGCTCAGCAGATAAAAGACTTCCTACAGTTTACTCCCCAAACAGCCTTTGTCTGAGGAAAGTCTGAAGGGCACTTTGCACAGCCCCACACCTTAAAGGAAATTGAAAAGAGAGACAAGTGGGCAGCCTCAGTAATAACGTGTCTGTGGCAGCCTAGGAACCTTGTGGGTGGGTCTATTTATTTGATATGGGTGGAGCCACGGTGGACAGATGCCTCCCCCAAAGCACTGAGTAACTGGAGAGACAGAGACTGGAAATAGTCTTACTCCTTAGGTTATGTGAGATAAGCAGGTGATGAGGGTGGGATGAAATTGCATTGTGCCCCATCTCCCTGCCTCAGGGAGACTTCAGCTTGATCCGGAGGCTTTCTCCTGCTCGCTGCCCATTGTGACAGCAGTACATGTGAGAGTATGACTGTGCTGGTGGCAGTGGAGACAAGGAGACTGACTTAAGAATGAATTACTTACATCTTTGTTTTAAAGTATGGAACTGGATTAAAATCCCCAAAGATGGCAATACTTTTTTGCCTTCCCCTCTCTATCTCACGTGCTATATCCAGGACAAAGTTTGGAAAACATGTGGAGAAAAAGTCTTATCTCAATACAGGCAAAAATCTCACAGGTAGCCTGGAATGGTGGTGCATGCCTGTCATCCTGCTGCCTGAGTGGCTGAGGCAGGAGGATAGTGTGCTAAAGTCCAGCCTGGGCTACAGCGTGAGATCCTGCCTTTAAATACAAAAACAAGCAAACAATGTTGTCAGTTTTTGAGTTGTCTTCCTGAGTATGACAGCCATACTGCTGTGGGGTAGGGACTCTGGCCGAGGATTTCAGGCATGGAATTGCGTGGATCCCGGAGAGTAGTGGGGAGATCTGTGAGTGGACTTGCCTTCTAGTTCCAGCAGCAGAATGGCCATGGTGTCTTAGGAAGTGTGGCTGAAAAGTACAATGCATGTTTTGTTTAAAACTATTAAAGAAAAAAGGCATATTGCCTTTGATCCTCCTCAGAATACTCTGAACGTGAGTATCCCGTGTGTATTCCATTGTTCTTGCCATTTCATCTTCCTTTTTCCGTCTTCCTCCTCCTTTTTCTTTTTTTCTTTTTTGATGAAACTGGAGAGTGAACCCAGTTTCACATTGAACCCATGTTTAACATTTTTATTTTGATTTCACTAAGTCACTAAGTTGCCCAGGCTGGGCTCTAACTTGTGATCCTCCTGCCTCAGCCTCCCAGAGTGCTGGGATTACGGGGCTGTGCTACCAGGCCCGGTGTGACCACTTTCTGAAGCCTTTCTGGAAGTTCTCTTTCATGAGACCTTGCTATACTTGCTTTGTTGTGTCTGCCTTGATGTCCTGTATCAGTTCAAAGCATCTGCCTTTCATGGTCATTTTGACTTTGGGAAGGAGCCAGAGTCGCAGGGTGCCAGATCCAGGGAGTAAGATGGATGAGGAGACACCTGATGTTTTATGAGCTGTTCTTTCTGTTGGATGGCACCTGGCTTTGATCACACCTTGTGAGACCATCAAGAGGATTTCTCGAACTGTTTCAGAAAGTGGCAAGAGTAGTACAGTAAGTATGTTTGAAGCAAGGAGCGGAGGTGTAAAGATTTTGAGGGGAATTCATGGCAATGTGTCTTTTAGTGTAATAATTAAAAAATTGAAGCCCTCACTGTGTATTTTGGTCACACCTTTCATGAGGACTCTGTGTTAGGATCAGAGTCATGAGGTTTCTGGAGGAAACGCTTCCGTCTGCGTGAGACCACTCCTGCCTGGCACCGCTGCCCCAGCTCTACCGCCACGCAGGCATCCTCCCTGCAGCACAAGGTTTGGGGGTCCGAACCCGTTCCTGACTATGTCGCTGAGGATTAGCAACAGAAGGAGGGAGGACCATGAGAAAACGGAAACCATTCATAGTATATTTAATTCTCTGGATTCCATGCTGGACATTTTTTGTTAAAATCTAATGGGCCATTTATTCTAAAAAGTTCACATCCCTGAATAAATTAATTTTAATCCCCACTGCTCATTTGGAGTAAGTGCGTTTGGAGAACTGTCTTCATAAAGTAATGTAAAAATGGGTAGGGAGAAAAGCCAGGCTTCCCGAGGCACCTGTAGCCTGGCCCGTCAGCCGAGTCTGGCTCCCTGCAGTGCATTACTGCTGATAACTGATTCCAGTTCAGTGGCTCAGGCCAAAACCTACATCACTTCCCTTTGGAGACTGTTACACAGTCCAGCACACATCCTATTAACAGACTGAGGATTCACAGAGGAAGAGTTTCAAAGCCAGGACTGAGAAGGAAGGTGATTCATGCTTTCAAGGGAAAGGAGGTTTTAAGGGTTAGCCCACAGCTGCCTCTTCTTCCTTGCTAGGCACACCTACCATGTGGCGGCGGAGAGTCACCAGTGTGCACACTCACTTAAAAGAGTTACGAAGGAAGCAGTTTGGAGTCAGGCTCACCCATGGACACAAAGGAAGAGTAGAGATACCTCTTTGTGGAAGTTGATGTGCCACAGTTGCCTGTCTTGAGCGCACGTAGAGTTTCTGGTTCAATATTTCAAAAGAACATAAAACTAGGAATTGCTCTGGTTGGGGAGGAAAGGACTCAATAGCAGCAGAAATTTTTCCATGGAGGCAAGGTCAGAGTGAGAGTAAGTTCTACAAGGGAAGATGGGCAGAACCCAAGGACAGGATCTGCACTGTCCCCTAGAGTTCTAACAGTAGGAACCACTGCAAAATATTGAAAATGAAATGCAAAACCAAGGATGTCAGTATTGCAAAATAAAAGAGAATTTCGTGATGAGCAAAAAGCCTTTCTCCCAGGCAAGTTCCTGGGTGTCATGCCTTACTGTCACATGAGTTACAAATCTGGAATTTTAAAAAAAGTCTCTTGACATTGCAAAATCACTATTTTCATATTTGCATACTCTTCAGAACCTACTGTTAGTGTTGTTATTTGACACTTACAGTCTTCTGAGGTCTGTTTGCCTTTCTGTGTTTTATTAGATCAGACCCTTTTCCTGTCTTTGTTTGTTTGTTTGCTTGTTTGTTTGTTTTTCTTAAGACCAGGAGAGTATTGAGGTAGGATCGTGTTGTGTTGCCCAGGCTGGTCTTGAACTCCCAGGCCTGTGGTGATCTTCCTGCCACTCGGCCTTCTGAGCAGCTAGGACTGTACACCAAACACCAAACTCAGGCTTGATATCTCTTCCTGACTTGTGTTGCAGGGAGGGAGCTCCCAGCAAAGGCATTGTTGGTTCTCTGGGCTCAGTATGTGAGGACGGGTTACACTGGATCAGTCTCATTCTCCTCTACCTCCTGTGGGAATTTCTCCTTAGGAGTTCAAATGATGCAATGTCTACTTGCCTTCAGCAACTTTTGCACCTTGCTCGCTTTGTAGATGTGGATCCTGTAGTGGGAGCTTTACTGAAGGATAGAGGAGTCTGGGAAGATGGGGGTCATTTTTGAGGACGGGATGCTGAAGAAAGGAAGATTCTGTGTTGAGGAAGCTGGTTGCAAGATTTAGGATACCAGGATGGGTTGGATACTTCTGAGGAAAGGAGTATAAGATGGAGCAAGCAGAGTCTGTTAATTGGAGTCTTGTCTGGACTGGGAAAGATGATGATGGGTTTTTTACATCTGACTAGGATGTCTGGACCTCCAGTATAATAGGCTCAACAGGTGTTTAGCTTTGGCACTGAATGTTGGCACAAAAAATAGTTTTTGGATACTTTTCTCCTTGTCTTTTAAGTGTATTTGAGGTCTGATGGAGTCTAGAACTAGTGGGTAAGTCTTAATATGAAATTTTCTGTGTTTAGCATATCTTATATTGTGTTACTGGTCTGGTCTGGTCTGGTCCCATGCTTCCCTTCCCTCTCCCTTCCCCTCAGCTGCACTTTCAGAGTGATTTTTCTGAGAGATCATCTTCCACAGCAGGCGTAACTGTGTATACTTTGGGAAATGACGCTATGTTAGTGGAAGTCTTGAACTGGACCGTGGGCTATAGAGGATGGCTGTTTCCTTACTTGTACCTCTTTTAAAAATTCTTGGGGCTGGAGGAATGACACAATGTTGAAAGCACTTGCCTTGCAAGTGCAAAGCCCTGAGTTCAATTCCTCAGTACCACATAAGCTGGGTGTGGTGGCACATGCCTGTAATCCCAGCACCTGGGACGCAGGGGCAGAAGGACTGCCATGAGTCCAAGTCTGCCCTGGGCTACCTAGTGAGCTCAGGAACAGCCTGGGCTACAGAGCGAGACCCTATCTCAAAAAAAAAAAAAGGAAAAAAAGAGGAAAAAATGTCATTTATAACTTTGTATTGCAAACTCAGGACCATTGTGAAACAAGTCAGGAAGTAGATGTATGTTGGTAATTTATATTTCTACAGTTTTCAGTGCTAAACTATGAACTCCCCCAGGACTGTGTAAGTGGCACAGCCCCGTTCCCTCAGGGGCTAGCCCAAAGTGGGTCAAATAAGTGTCGTGGGGGAGAGCCACTTTGGAGGGTAGGATATCAGTCATCCGTCTTCCCCTTTTGTGTAGCAAGGTCATGCTTTGTTTTCTAAAATAGGCATATTTTCTCCTGAATCTCTCTCTTTTTTTGAGACTGGTCTCTCTCTGTAGCACAGCACAGGCTAGTCCTGAACTCCCTTTGGAGCCTAGGCTGATGTTTGGATGCATGGCAATCCTCCTGCCTCAGCCTTTCTAGTGCTGAGATTGTAGGCGTATACCACCACACCCAGCTTTATGTGGGTCCTGGGGAACTCTGGTTCTGTTGAACTCTGGGCCTTGAGCTTGCAAGGCAAGTCCTTTAATTGCTGTGCCATTTCTCCAGCCCTTTCCTAAATCTGTTGTTCCTCTCAGGAAACAGAGTGACTGAAACCTGCACAGCCACCCTGGCGAGATGTACCCACTTTGCTGCGGTGCTCAGTGCTCTCGGATTCACACGGGTGAACCGGGCTGTTCTGAGGCCCTCATACCAGCTCCTGCAGTGATGGCGGAACCCGTGGTGGCTGAAGGCAGCACATCCCACTGCCCATGTGTCCGTTAGCTTACCAGAGGGATGAGGTTTTTCGTGTGCTGGATAGATGTCTGACTGCTTCAAGTAGTAACACAAGTACAGCTTCTGGTATTTCCAAATGATTCCAAGTGATATTTAAGTGAAGCTTTGTGTTTAAAAGCTCACTGAAGGGAAAGCCTGATGTGGTAGCTGGCTGTAGTCCCAGCATTCCTGGGAGCTGAGGCACGAGGTTCCTGTGTTCAAGCCCAGCCTGGACAACTTAGTGACTTAGTGAGACCTTGTCTCAGAATAGAAGAGGCCCGAAGATGTAGCTCAGTGCACATGTCCTGGGTTCAAACTCCAGTTTGGCCAAGGGAGAGAGAGAAAAGAAAATCTCATTGGGTAATTGTGCCAGACTTCATTTTGTGTCTCAGAAATCTCTGAAACCACTAGTACTGCTGTTCAGAGTAAAACGCAGAGAGAGTTTGCTTTGCTGGGTATTTCTGATTCTGGTACTTAGAGATTACAACTAGCTGAGACTCATCGGTTACTCATGGGTAGCAGGTCCTGTGTTCAATGCTGTCAGAGTTTTCTCTTTGAACTGCACGGAGTCCACAGAGGAAAGATGGGGGCACCATCATTATCGTCCCATTTTGCAGACCAGGCCAAATGAGGTTATGTATTTGTCTCAGGTCACATAGGATAAATCGTAGAAACTGATGTATAGCCCATGCTGGTTCCCATTGCACTCAGTGGATACCTGAGTCCTTGCTGTGTTGATGTTCTCCCCCCGAGGAGGAGCTGTGAGCCAGTGCCCACCTGCAGAAGCGCTGCCTCTGCTTGCCTGGTGCCTGCATGTCGTCCAGCCTGGTGGCTTCAACAACACTGTGTTCTGTACATGAGAGGTCTGAACCAAAAAATAGGCAGGGCGGCTGGGGATTGGGGGGGGGGGGGGGGGGAGATGGTTTTCCATCCTGGTGTATTACGAGCACACAGATTCCATCAGAGTTTCTGGCCTGAGTTTATTGAGGCACCAGGGGAGAGAACATGTGTCCAGGTCTTGTGATTGCTGCTTTGAGTGACAGGCTAGGTAGGTGCCATGTCATTCTGAGACAGGGCTTGGCTCCCAGTGGTGGTGGTGGTGGTGGCCTGGGTAATCCCCTGGTCCTAAGGAGGCTTCCAAGGACAAATGAACCAGAGGGATAGATGGGTGGGGCTGCTTGTGAGCGGAAGGCTGGGGAATGTGGACAAAGACTGCCTTTCCCTCTGATTGTATTCCTTTTCCAGTCTTTTAATCTGTGTTCTTGGTGTGTCTGCATGTTCTTTTGGGCAAGCAGCAAGAGAACGGAGAGGAAAGCTGTTCACTCAACAAATATGTATTTAGCATTTGCCATGAGCCAGGCTCTGTAAAGAGATAGCAGTGGATATTACTTGACTCTGGAGTTGTGGATCCTCCCAGAGTTCTGGGTCCTTTGACCTTTGGCTAGAAAACACACTTCCAGCACTGGACTTGGTGATGCAGTCCTGTAATCCCAGCACTCTGGGAGGTTGAGGCAGGAGGATTGCAAGTTTGAGCCCAGTTTGACTAACTTGATAATTTAGTGACACCTCGTCTCAAAATCAAAAATAAAAATGGTCTGTGGCTGTGACTCGATGTGAAGGCCGTGGACTCAGTTGCCAGTACCACAAACACAAAATTGCTAGATATGTCTTTTTTTTCTTTTGTAATTCTTTCTTAAGCTAATAGCTTTAGGGAGAACACCTCCGTCCTTTCTGCGCCCTCAGCTGAATCACCCCTGCACACTCGGAACTTCAAATTCTAGTCCTCTGAGCCATCCAGCTGCCAGCTTCTTAGTTGCACTGCTGCCAAGACATTCTTGAGCCAGAGGCTCAGCTCAGGTCTGTAGGGACGGAGAACAAAACACATGGCTCCTGTTTACATCCTCATACCCGGGCCACCCGCTTCTCTGGGGGCAGTCAGGATTTCCTGAGGAAACTTTCCTGGGGAGGGTAGGCTGGGTCTGACCAGGCTGTGATGACGAGCAGCCCCTTGCCCCGAGCCTAGCTGAGGCCAAGCCTGGAGGTTTTCTGGGTCCATCCTTTCCGGCCTGCCCCCAGGCTCCCAGGAGGGCCCCCCCCCCCCCCCCAGAGGCTGCCCAAGCTGTGAGCAGCAGCTGATTTCCCTTAGGGCTTTTGGGTGGGGTCCCTGAAGGGCTACTAGGTCCGCTGTGAGCCTGACCTCAGGAAGAAATGACAGATTTGAGGATGTGACAATTTGTTTGGCCTGGCTAAAGACCCAGGCATATGTTTCCTCATCTGATGTTGAGTGAATTATTCCACTGTGTGCTGTATGCAGGAAAGGAATAAGGGCGCTCACACTCGGTTTCCATTTAGGGTCTTTCTGTTGACGCCTCGGTGGTTGGCTTTATATATAATTAATTCATCTAAGCTGTAAGGATAGCTTAATTGTATCATATACTCAGCTGGTTCAGAATATGGAGTGTAGATGGGCTTGGATTTGAAGTCCAGATCTGCCCTTTACCAGCCAGGTGACAGTGGGCAAGTTTCTATGCCTTCATTGGCATAGTGTAGTTAATAAGACCTATACTGTATGTTTCAAGTGAACCAGTGTCACATATGTTGGATGTGATATCTCAACAAGAAAGCTGATCAATACACATGCATAAGCTCTGATTTTTACCTTCTCTTTGTGTAGTCTACTTTAAAAATTGTCTTGTGGTCTTCAGATATTTAGGCCAGGTCATGTGACTTTTCTGCTTGAAAGCTTGTAATTAAGTTCCATTTCAACTATGGTAAAAATCTTTTTTTTTTTTTTTTTTTTTTTGAGACAGGGTCTCACTTTATACTCCAGGGATGGTTTTGAACTCACTGTGTAGCTCAAGCTGGCCTTGAACTCAGTCATGCAACCACTTTAGTCACCCCCCCCCCCAGTTTTTTTTTTTAAAAAACAGAATACCTGATGCATAGTCTAGATCTATAGATGCCCAGTAAATGGTAAGTGAACCCTTAATTCATACTCTTCCTACATTCCCAACACACATATACATATGTGCACACATATGTGCATCTTCCCTTACCCTACCATGCCCAAGATTCTCTTTTTTCCCTGACACATATACAAAAATCTTGGGTTCTGAGCCCACATTATAGGGAAGTCAACAAAAGGATTCAGCTTGTTCATAAACTTGAGTCAGTGGGACAGAAGAAATGATTTTCAAAACATCCATATGTGTAAAAAATTGCATGCTCTATCCTAGGTTTGGAAATAAGAGCTCATTCAATTTTTAAGCTTTGTGTGAATACCAGCTTTGTGGTATCACTGCATTAGAAAGCAGGTCCAGATGTTGCCAGGGAGACCTGTGTTAGTTGGCTTTCTCTTAATATACTACTGCAAAGTACCTGAGGTAATAGGTTTAAAAGAAGGAAAAGTTTATTTTGGCTCACAGTTTCAGAAGGTCCAGTCCATGTTGTTGGCCATGTAGCATGGCTCTGCTACTTGGCCTTGTGGTAGCACGGTATATCATAGCAGGGTTTGTGGTAGAGGTGACATCTAGGAACAAAACTAGAGATAGGAAGAGCAGGTTTCCTAATATCAATCAAAGGCATGCTCCCAATAATACAACCTATTTCCAGTAGGCTCTACCTTCTAAAGGTTCTCCTATCTCCCACTGGTGCTGAGCTGCGGACTAAGCCTTTAATAAATGGGCCTTTGGGAGACATTCAACATCCATACTATTTAAACAGTAATAATGTGTATAACCAGTATACACTAATAAAAAAGATATGAGAGAAAAGTTAAGGGAGCTAAAATATATAATATATCCACTTATATGCTACTCAGGACTTTGTAGTTGTTTAATACATATTTTCTATAATTATTTAAAACACATGCAAACTATAACATGAACTGATAATGGGTGGAGGGGAATTCCTGAGTGGGCATATGGAAACAATTAGAAATTGGGCCGTACAAGGTAGAGAGACTGCCGATACCTAGGGAAATATAGAGCACAGGGGTCTGCCTTTAGCTACATCCTCCTGCGAGGGAAGTGGGGGGGAGCTATTTTGGAGGCTGGGTGAACTTCTAGGTGGCATTTTATTTTTAGTCCTTTCTGCTTCACAGGCGGACAGTCTTTTCACCAGGATAAAGGGGTTTCATTATGATGCTGGAAAATTTTTGAAGATAGTGTAAGCCTTGATTGTTAATCGTAAGAGCAGTCACTTCTGGAATTCCAGGTGCCAGGTGCTGTTAGAATGTTTTGCATGAAGATCTCGCTTGTTTGGCTGCCTTGCCCTGTGAGGCAGGTACTTCTCCACCTTCAGGGCACAAGGAGACAGAATATTTTGCTCATGATTTCAGATCAGAGCCTGGGATCTTAACCACTTCCCCATGCTGAATCTTTCTGTTCCTTGGCAAAAACACTTAGCATCCCTTTCCCTCACCCCCACCAAAAAAACCTCATAAAACAAACAGTTAAAAAATGGTTAGTAACAGATAGCAGCTTTCTATTTTGTAAGTATTAGGTAGGATGAACAAGGGTAGAAGCGTAGATTAAATGACTTTAAAATGTTCCCTTCCAGACGAAGTCTTCTAAGTCTGTTTGCACATCTTTGAAAAAATATTGTGGAATATGGACAAAATCCAATTCACTTCTAAGAAACAAATGGGCGATTAACTGCCATTGGAGATTTAAAGATAGCTGGCAAGATTTGGAATCAGGAGGAAATTTACACAGAAGTCTTCCGTGAATTGTTTTTGAAATATTAGTCCTCTCGACCCCATGTGAGCTTTTCCCTTTCTTGTCATACATCTGCGCCACATTGGTTTTTTCCTATTAAATTCTCTATCTGCTTTGGAGTTATTTAGAGGTTCTCTCTCTCTTTTCTGTTAGATAACTTTTCTGTTAAATAACTCTCTCTTTTCTGTTTTCTGTTAGAAATATGTTTCAGTCTAATAAAATATTCCCAAGTGTCATGGTTTGGATCTGGAGTGTCCCCCGAAACCTTCATGTTCCTATGGATATTGTGTAGGATTGAAGGTGGGGCCTGGCTGGAAGGGCAGGTGCTTGAAGCTTGACCTGGAGGAGCGTGTGCTGGTTCTGCCCTTCCTTTCATGTCTCTCTCTGTATCCTCTGGCTCTGGCCCCGCCCCAGCTCCAGCCCTGCTGTGTGCTTCCATCATTTTCTAGCCACCCACCTGTGAATAGACTGAGACCTTCTGAAACTAAACTATAATAAATCTTTCCTCCCTAAGTTGTGGATGTTGGGTATTGAGTCACAGCCACAAAAGAGTAACTGAGATACCAAGGGAGGACTAAAATCTATTTATATGTAAGAAATGAAATTTTATTGTGAAAGCCAGTTGAAATATGTCACCACCTGCCTTACGTGGTGTCTTCCTCGTCACCTGGATTTTGCAGTCAGAACACCAGCCTCATGGAACTCTTTCCACGAATGGCTGTTCCCTTTCATACCTCTGTTTGGCCTTTCAGAGCTTTGTTGCCATCAGGGGCGATAAGAAGAAGAGGAACAGAAGTTGCTGGGTTAATGCTTATGAAAAAATGAAATGAGGATATGACTACTTAACCTTCTCTTTTTTAGGTATTTTCCATATTAGTTCTCTGGAAAACCAAGATCCTCTTCTGCAGTTTGTCCTGACACTCATGCTGTACCCTCATTGGCCACTCTTGATTTTGTAGACCTGAGCTCAGTCTAGGCCCAGAACCTGGATGGCCGTGGGTTCTTGGTGCCCCAAAAAGGAAAGGCCAGATGAGCATGAAGGAATCTGATGCTCTCCAGGTTCCTTGCCTACCTACCTCTGTGACCTAGCAGGGTGTTGGGAGAGGGGGATCTGTTTCCCCTTGGAGGACAGTTAAGTCACGTGGCCTGTGGAGAGTGGTTATGTCCCGATATTTGTGACCTTGGCTTGAGCTTGGGGCTCAAAAGGTTTTATTTTGGGGTATTCATAAATAGATCTATATTCTCTAACTTTGTCTCTAAAATTTAGTATAGGGTTGTCCACAGTAATAGATCACTTATGACCTGAATATCTAGTGTCTTGAAATAATGCACATTTTTTTCCAAAATAAAATAGTGCACATACTGCTTTTTTTGCTTAAGTCGCAGGTCCTGTCTCCCTCCCACCAACCCGAACTGATGCGTGTACAAACCTGCTTTGACCGCCATGTTCTCTTACTTCCTGGCTTACTAGAGCAGTTCTTTAGAGGGGCTTGTGTATAGAGCGAAGTAGTTTCCCTTTGGTAGTGGCTCTTTAGCAATGTTATGATTATTGCATTTGACTTTCTCACATACATAAAACTAATAAATTACATAAACATAAAAGTGCTAAGTGTTAGAACTGACACCTCTCAGGGGGTTGTTTTTAATAAGCTTATGTAATTAACACCTTGGACTATATTCCATTTGTTTCTTTTGAAACCATACAAAGAGAAACAGGATGATACACATACACAAGGCACCGGTATAGTTAATATTGGCTTTTTAAATTATAATGAAGTCATGGGTGTATGCGAAGTTAAAACTTGAGAGTTACTTTTAAGTCTGAGAACTAAAGAGTAGATCTGTTACTTAAAGGAAAAATTAAAGCATAAATCCATGTGTAAATCATCGCTAGGCCTTTGCCCAAGGGCCAGAGCGTCGTGCCTGGCACCGTGTGAGCCAGTGGTCATTTCATCTTTTCCCATCAGTCTGTTCGTTTCGTTGTGTACTTTTATATGAAAGCCTACTCGGCTCTGTCCTAGCGTAGGATAAGACTTGGACGAATCTTTGCTTTCCTGGACTTAACACTGTAGTTGAGGGTGGGAAACAATAATTGAAAAAAGATAAACAAGTAATAAGCAAACTTTCTGTCTGTGTGTCTGTCTCTTTTACTGGGGATCAAACTCGGGCATCCTATTAATAAGTTACATCCCCAGCCCTTTTTATTTTATGTTTTTGGGACAGGGACTCACACTGTGTAGTCCACGCTGGCCCGAAGCTCACTATGTAGCCCATGTTAGCCTTGGACTTATGGCAGTCCTCCTGCCTTAGTCTCCTGAATGCTAGAATTACGGGCATGTGTCACCACACCTGGATTATATGGTGCTGGGGGCCAAACTCTGGGCCTTGCACTTGCTAGGCAAGCACTTTAACTGCTGTGCCATTCTTTCAGCCCCTTAATGTTTTATTTTGACACAGGATCTCACTGGGTTGCCCCAGTCAGGCTCATACTTTGTGTCTCTAAGACAGTCTTGCTCTGTAGTCCAGGCTGGTCCTGAATTCACTTCGTAACCCAGGCTAATATTATAGACACGCGTCACCGTACCCAGCTTCTGTGGTGCTGGGAAATTGAACTAGGCAAGAGCTTTAACCACTGTGCTGTTTCTGTAGCTCCAGATTCACACTTTGAATCCTGCCTCACCCTACTAAGTGCTGGGGTTTTAGTCTGGCCTCACACTATTTCGTATTGTGAAACATTTTATGAAGAAATATAAGGCAAATGACTAGTATTAGAGATGGTGGCAGGGAGGAAAGTTGCCATTTTAGATGGGTAGTGCCTGGAGAAAGGGAGTTTCTGGGGTGAGACTTGAACACTGGGAAGAGCAGTAAAGGTGGAAAAGGGGAAAGTTGAAAGGCCTTGCTGACGGTGTTTGGAGTGGAGGACTGACAAGTAGCCATTGCGACTGGGGACTGGGAGCCAGCAAGAGGTGTGAGGTGAGGCAGGACCAAGGTGAGGAGTGCATGTGTGTGAAGACCTTTTAGACCCTCCCGGGAACTGTGACATTTGCATGATCTGTAGGAAACGGGAGCCTGAGGAAGGTTTCTAAGCAGAAGCACATGATCTGACTTGGGTTCTGATAGGATTCCTCCCACTGCTGCGCTGAGAGAGTTCTCCAGGATGCTGGGAAGGAGCCTGGTCTTCTGATTTCCAGTTGAACTGTTACGCTTTGCGAATGGGACAGACGTCTCACATCCATAGAAGCAGCACTTTAAAACAAACATACGCAGTTCTAGATAGTACATTTAATTTTCCTGTAGCTTCCCCTTTACGGGTGCAAACAATTAAAATCAAACTCTTTGTCCTTTCCACATCACAGAGAAGAAAGTGAAATTGCCCCTTTTAATAGAGCCACTGAGGAACATAAAGCAGCCAGGCTAGGAGGCGGGCACGTCCTGACTAGTTCACTGCCTTGTACGGGGCTGCTTCCTTGAGACACCCAGAGCACGATGGGAGGAAAGGGAATTCTGTCCAGGCATCAGCGGCCGGCACAGCTGTTCCCCCAGATTTGGCTGATGAGTTTATGAATATGTTCCTTCTTTGGTGAAATCAATTGTTCTTTCAGAAGAGTTTACTAGTGATATTTAAACATTAGATCTCACGGAGAGGCCAGTGGTGATGTTAGCAAGCTCCTGCCTTGTGAGCAAATTGAGAAAATGGATGTTTTCATTCTTGTAATAATTGGCTTAGTAGAATGATGTGAAATCACTGTAAATGTATTTTTGTTCTCTTGGCCATAAAATGACTTTAAAATTTACAGTGTGTCCCTGTGCAAAATGTGGTACAAGGCAAAGGCTCTCTATTCTCAACCTCCAAGATGTTGTTAATCTACAAATAGGGACAAACCCACGTGCTTGTGATGCATTTTCAGAGCACTTTTACACTATATTCTTGGTGAAAGCCAAGTCTTTTATGATGAAAATTGAGATCATCCTGAAAGGAAATGATGTGGTCAGAAAGGAACTTCTATCCCCGAAGCCCTGCAATGAAAGGGTGACCCTCACGTCATATGTAGCATTACACAGTCGAAGGGATGGACAGAGAGGTCAGACACATGTACATACAGATGATACTCACATGTAGGAATAATTTTGCAGAACTGACTCTATCTAAATCTATTTCCTCTCAAGTTATAGGGCAGAATGGGGTACAGGATGAAACCAACAGATTTTCCCACACCTGACATCTATAGGGTGCTTTTGAGGTGCTGGGTGGAATGCTGAGTGTGTGGATGGCCGGAGTGTAATTGAGTTGTCAGGAGAGGAATCAGAAGCTGAGTCCTGAAATGGGTCCCAGGAGAGTTGGCTGTGTGAAGAGTTGTTTGAGATCAGTTAGCGCTTCCCCAGGCCAGTGGCGGAATTGGTTTCTCCTGGACTATCTGATGTGTATCATGTGAAGAGAGGACTCTGAAACAGCTTTCAGCAACAGCGATGAGCAGATTTACCTTCTGCCCCAGGATGGGGCGGGGGAGCTGCTCATTACCATAAAGAAATATCTGCATTTTCCGTGGCCACGGCATTGCTGTGGTGTTGGTTTTCTTACCACATCTGGACTAGGGGAGGGAGTAGCCTGTGGCTTTCCAAGTATGTTTTCCTGTAGATCTGCCAAATGGGAGTGGAATGCTAAGGAACCATCTAGTTAAGTCCATGGGCTCCCCATCCAGCCCCCACAACCAGGGCCTTTGCTATCTAGTCGATCCTTTTAAAAATGTCTTGAGATGGTCTAAATTGTTGAGTTGTCCAAGTTGAGTTTGAACTTGTGATCCTCCTGCCTCTGCCTAACACAGTAGTATTGGGATTACAGGCCTGTGCCACCAGGCCTGTGTTCATGGGCTTTTTTTTTTCTTCCTTTTGAAATTTGCTCTGTTTTGTTTTAAAATTTTAATGCTTTTTTTCCTCCTGTCAGGTAATGAGAAGATTGTGAGACTTTAGGGACGGAAGCCCATTGCACCAAGAAGCATTCCTTTTGGTCCTGTTGATAGGAGAAACAGCTTTGAATCGCAGCAAGTTCACGCCCAGGACCTTGGGATCCCTTGGCTGGGTTTCTTGACTACCGCATGAGTCTTCCTTATGTGGGAAGTTCTTCTCTAGAAAGCTTTTCTCTCTGTTCAATGGTGGCCCTACCTAGAAAGAGGATTAACATAACATTGGATTTAGATACTGCCTGACTGTTGAGAAGCTGCCGGCTTTTTTATCACACAGATGGGAGAAGGGGACCTTGCCCAGAATCACAGAGGCAGACACCTTGGTGGCAGTTTTCTTTGGGTCATGCTATGGTTTGGATCTGGAATGTTCCCTCAAAAAGGCTCATGTATTTGGATGTGTGAATGACCTATGAATGTATGTGCTGTTAAAGGTAGGGCCTTGTTGGGAGGGGTGGTTTGTAGGTAGTGGTGGATTATAGTGGTAGTTTGTAGCCAGCCATGTGGTAGATTATAGATTATGGTTCTGTGGTGGATTTGAGGCATGTTGTAGGTTATGGTTGTGTGGGATATCACTGGGCATATGACCTAGAAAGAGCAGGTCACTGGGGCTTAACCTGGAAGGGACAGATCACTTGGTCCTGACCTGGAAGGGTATATGCTAGTTTTGTCCTTCTTCTCTGACTTGGTTTCCATCTGCCATGCCACAGACAGCAAAGTCTTCGCTATGGGCTTCCACTGTTTCCGATGCCCGTGAATGGACTGTAACCTTCTGAAACTGAGCTGAGGTCAGTCTTTCCTCCTTTAAGTTGTGGATGTTGGGTATTCTGTTCCAGCAATGAGCAATGAATAAGTAACTAAGACAGGTCACCTTTTTTCCCACTTTATTGACACGTATAAATGCAAAATTTAAAGTTTATATTGATCTTGAGCATTTTGTGCACATACATATCATGGTAAAGTTACCAGACTTTCCCCTCTCTCCTTTTGGCCCTCCCCCCTAAGATAGGTCACTTTCCTGTTGTCAGCAGCATGAATGGTCTCATTACTGGGCAGAAATAATAAAATAGCTGGGCAAGGACTGGATGAGTTTTCTAGATGTTTCCCCCCATTGGGGATTTTCTAGCTGGGGAAGGACAAGGCTCTATCAATTCACAGGTCTCACCTGGGTGCCCTGTGTTAAGAGGTTTTCATGAGGAATGCAGAGCTAATGACATCAGGGTTGCTGTTTTCAAAATCTCTGGTTTGGTTGTTCCTGAAGCATACAGGATGGGGGGTGGTGGTGGTGGTGGTGTTGTGCTCTGTTGAAAGACAAGTCCGTGCACTCTATCTTGTGTTTGAATAGCCTTCTATGGCCATTGAATTCACAAGCCCCAAACCTGGGTTTTGTCCTCCCTCACCTGTGGCCAACCAAGGTAGCTTTTCCTCTTGCAGCATTAGGCTTTCTGCTGACTCAGTGGAATTACAGTTGTCCTTTCTGTCTGGACCCCCAATTACCACCCTGCCCTCCCAGTTCTTCATTTGTCATTTTTTCTAATGATATGGTTCCTGTTTCATTGTCTCATTCTTGAAACTGTATTATGGGCATATGGTCTGTGGGGACAAGAACTGTGGCTAAAATCTCACTGTTACATGTAAAAATGCTCACTTATTGGAAAGTCTGTCTATGTATAATTACTCTGATTTGATGGTAATCTCAGGAAGGGGAGAGGTCAGTTCTTTTTATTCATTCGTTCATTCATGCATACATGTATATGTACGTGAGTGCATTTTGTAGATACTTAAGTAACTGCTTAAAACTCAGCCATCCCTATGATGAAGATAATCAGGTTGCAAAAAAGGATGAGTTCTAGCTCCAACTTTCAGAAGCTGTGAAGGCTTTTGATGACAACAAACATGGTGATGGATGAAAGTCACCTTTTAAAAGTGTCTTTGGAATAGAAATTTCAAACAGGCACGGAAGAGAACACTGTTAAAGAAGTGCCACTTTCTAGCACCCGACTTTTCAGTCTTGCTGTCCTTGATTCCTATCAGTGTGCACCCACTACTTCTGACTGTGTGATTCTTGAAGCTCATCCACACAGCATGTCAAACCATTTGTATGGGAGACGTGGAATGTGTGATTTATGCTGACACAAAAGGTCAAGTGCCAGGCAAAGACCATTTAGGTATTATCTATCAGTTCTGAAAAATGTGGAATTTTGGCAATGGCACAAAGGAATAGCTTAATCAACTTTATTGGTAAGCACAGTGCTTGTTGAAAATGTTGATCAAATCGCCTGGAATCCTATATCTTACTTACCAGTTGTGTGAAGAAGGGATAGGAAGAAGTCAGCCAGAGTCAAGGTCAGCCCCACTCCAAGCATAGGTCACACTTTGTGCCCCTGCTCGCTATAGCAGAGAGTGATTTTCATAAAGCACAGTGCATTAGTTTGGGGTCTTTCAAAAGGCAGAATTTCCAGAAATTATAACAAAAAGAATCTATTTGGAAGGCTTACAAATCTGAGGATAGAGATAGTTGAAGATGGTGGGTGGCCTGCACGTGCAAGAGAGAGCTGTAGTGTCCAGTGACTGCTCAGACACAAAGAAGTCCCCTTGGGGCTGCAGGACAATCGGTGAGAGTCTGCTGTGGATCTCGGTTGTTCAAAGAACAATGATGTAGACTGGAGCCTGGAGATTGGCAACTGAAGATTGGTGACAGGCAGACAGATGCAAGTTGAGACTGGGGCAAACCTGTGCTGACGGTCTGCCACGCGTAACAAGTGGGCGCCTGTGGACAATTGTGAAGGCGTGGGAGCTTTCCCAGATGAAAAATCTGTAACAATATTGCTTCTTCCTTCCTTTTATACGTTTGGAGTTCCAGATGGGCCTCCCACATCTGGGTGGGTGCTCTTCCCTTATTTGCTGGCCCACACGTCCCTCACACTCTATCCAGGCTGGTTCTCAGTTCCCAATCTAGGCGTGGTTCCCAAACCCTAATCCAGTTGTGGTTCCTGATTGCCTCAAGTTGACATAATCTCTCCAATGGTCACACACAGTAAACAAGAATATTGTGTGGTGTTTGCCTACCTAGCCAGGGATTTCAAGATTGTCTGAAGTTAATATTAAAATATATTCGTTTCCAGAATTCTAAGAATCTCATGGATCACTTTTTCCTAATCAATTCTTGGTTCGTCACCTACTCGAAAACGCCCACATACACTCCTGAGTTTGTATGCCAAAGGCAGCCTGAGAAAACTCAAGAAGTGTGATTCATACTTAACAAAATCTATGAATCTGGTCTAAAATGGTGACTTCATTACAGTCCAACTAACTGTGCTGTTCTTTCCAAATTTGTAATTCTCTTAAGCACAGGACCATGTAGAAGTGGAAAATAAGTTCAGTCTAAAAATGCCATCTGTTAAATCCAAATGTCCCTTTGGAGTTTAAATCTGCCGTTGTATTCTTTAAAAGGAGATGGTCAGTGTCCCGTCTTTTTCCCCTCTTGTCTTTTTAAGCCCTCAAGGCTCCCATCACCACTAGCCAGCAGATTGGATCTTTCAGAGCCTTTAATTCCAAAGAGATCTTATATTGTGCATACAGCTTCATAAATCACTTCAACAAGTTCCCGTGACTTAACCGTCCAGCTGCATTAAAATAAGGTTGCACGTTGCTCTTCTGTCTAGTTGTAATAAATGTTCACGTTTCTCTATTTTATGCTGTGTTCTTAGCACCTGGAGCAGCCCCAGGAAAGTGTCCATTAAATATTATCTGACTTAATGAAATGTACTGGAAACCATAGACGAGGGAAGAGCATAAACACGACTTGTGACCCTCGTGTTCTTTATCATTCTTGACAGTCATGTGATATGCAGAGGTGCCAGCATGTGGGGACATTGAAGAGTCCTTTCTTTCATCCCATTGTTTTCCGGCGTCATCTCTCCAAACAGGATTTGTTCAGATTTAGATCAAACTTTTCACATTCCTTCCCAGGAGTAATTGGGGATTACTAGTTTCATGTGTAAGATTTTGACAGGAACTTTTTTTCCCCCTAAGAAATCTCAGGGTTGTTGCGGTGTCGAGGGGGCTTCATTGGGCCTTGAGGCAGAGATGTTTCTGCTGGGGCTTTATTCCATTCGGTCCCAGGTGATGTTTCCTCAAGAGAGCTGGGAGCTGGAGAAAGGAACAACACAGGGAGAACTCTGGGACTTCCTCCTGAGTAAAGGGTGAGCGGAGTAGGGGAGTGGAGGGAGGCTAGGAGCTCCACAGCAGAGGGCTCTGAAACACATAAGGAACAGGGCAGCATCCTCAGAGGTGAAGTCTGTTGGTGATTTTTAAAGTTTTGCCATGGATTCTCTAGAAGGAATATGTTTTATGTTGTACTCACAGGCAATAATACATACTCAGTTGGCCTCTTGTGTTTGCGGTTCAATGAACGAACCAAAGATTGGAGATTGTATTGGTCCACAGGCATTTTTTGTCATTATTTTCTAAACAATATAACATAAATATTTATCACATGTAGTGTTGGCAGTTGGACATGATTTAATAAATGTAGGAGGATGTGCATAGGTTATATGCAAATAATGCACCCTTTGATGGTAGGGGCTGGAGTATCTGGAGTTTGGTATCTCCAGGGTGGGAGCAGGAGAGGGAGTCCTGGAATCAGTCTTTTGGGAGTGCAGGACACAAGGCCCTTATTTCCGAGATGGGTTCCAGCAGTTTCCATACTGTTCTGTGCTTACTATACTAAATATTAGCAATTATTGTCCAAGATTATCTTAAGATCCTGTGATGGCTTCTCTCATGTTGACCCTTCCCAGAGTGTTCTAGGATACTGGTGATCACCGGACAGCATCTGTGTGACATTTGAAAGCTGGAAGTGAGTCAGGAACAGCATGTGTTTTAGACTCTGCGGGCTGGGTGGCAGATGCCAGCTCTGTGGTGGCTCAGTCATGGAGTTGCTGATCTGCTGGCTGTGGCGTGAGGCCAACCTCTGGATCCACAGCAACTCCAGAATCTCCCAGACCTCCTTCCCTTTTTTTCCTGCGGTCAGAAGCCAAGTCCATATAGGTCCACTGTGATGGCCTGTGGCTTCCTGCTTACATCATCCGTGCCATCAAGGTTGAGATGGGGCGAGATGAAGTGGCTTCCAGTTGTCGTCATGGTTCTTAAGTTCTCCGGGGCCCTGTTTTGTCCTTGCTGCCTTGCACATCCTGCTTCCTTCGTAGCTGCCAGCCAGTGGCCCAGCGTGACGTGGGTTCAGTAATGGATGGAGGCAGCATCTGTCAAGCTAAGTCCACCGGCTCTGTGTGGCATATCCAGCCTTGCTCCACACAGCCCCTGCTGGGACATTGGTGCAGTCGCTTTTCTTGAGATCAATTAGCATTTTCCCAGGCCAATGGCTGAATTGATTTCTCCTGGACTATCTGATGTGTATCATGTGAAACAGATCAGGCAAGCAGCATAGTACTTTCATGAGCCTTTCTTGAAAGACCTTAGCACATTCTACTGATCCTTTCTTTTACTTTTGTATGTCTGTTTTTGTTTTGTTTTGTTATGGTAGTGGTGGTACTGGAGATCAAACTCAGGGCCTCTACATGTTGGGTAAGTTCTCCACCATCTTCAGACCCCTTGTGCATATTTTTAATGAAAATACTTGTTCTTATAAGTACATTGAATTTATATTAATAATTGTTTCTTGTTATAAATATATATAACATACAGTCCTAAATAAATTATATATACATTAAAGTGGTTCCATGTACCTATTTTTTTTCTCTGACTTTCCTCCCCTCCTTCATATTTGGAGTTCCCAGCTCTAGAATCTTCTTGAGTGGGGCCCTTATTTTTTCTGGAGTGGGCTTGTGTTAACTGGGATCTGCTTGTGCATGTAGCTGTGAGGGGCATGGACATCATGGCCAGTATTTGCCAAAGTGAGAATTAGACATGGAGTCTGGCAAGTTCTGGGTGTTTTGGCAGAGAGGAGAATGGAAGGTATGAAGTCATGCCTCCTCCAGCCACCTGCCATGTGGGCGTGCATGTCCCCAAGGCCCTCCCTCATCATTAGCATGATCTAATATGTCCCTTTAATATATATATTTTAGTTGTTATGTGTTAAAAAATGGTTCCATGTATTCCAGTTCAGACCATCTGTGTTTTTTGAGAAAGGGTCCTCCTATTGGCTCAAGCTGGCCTTGAACTCCCAAGGCCCCTCCGTCACCTTCCCTAGGGCTGGGATTACAGGTGTGCATCACCACACCTGGCAGTTCAGGCCATCTGTGGAAATGCTGGGAATTATCCCTCAGAGAAAAAGAATTGAGCCCAGTTAACATATAGTTAATGAATTTCTCCAAAACGAGTTGATGGGATAGGATGGGGTGATATGAAAAGAGGGATACTAACCAATTCAGTGAACCAGGAAACCAGGATTAATGTCTCTTTTATGCTTGTAGCAATCTCACCTGAAAGGTTGCTGAAACATTTATCACTTTACAATCTTTAAACAAACTAATTAAGAATGAAAACATGTTGTGGAATCATGTAAGAACTCAGGCTTCATTGTGTTGTAGTGATTTCTTTTAGCAGATTTGGCTGGTAGGAACTCAACCCTTTCCAGAACAAGGGGCAATATAAATATAACACTTTATGGTATATAAAATGTACCACGTATGTGCATACTTTGAAGAACAGAAACAGAGAAAAACAGCAAACGAGCCAGGAATCTGCTCCCTTTCTTCCCTTCAGTGCTGAGAAGTTACAACAAAACATTTGTGTTTTCCCTTGGGGCTCTGTCTTTCTAGATACAAAAAATTAGAGGACTAAAGGTTCATTTGCATTCATTTACATACAGTCTGCATAGGACAGATTACATATTATCTCCTAGCGTTTCAGAGAGAAAAATCTCTTTTTGTCCTTCTTAAATCTGTTAAGATATTCTAAATCATAAACGACATCTGGGGAGACAAGCAAAAATAACAAAAGTAATGATACACATGCCTTCTGTTGTTGTTTTTTTTTTTTTTTTTTTTCCCTTTGTCTTTTTTTGGGATGGAGGAATTAAAACTAGGGCCTTCATACTGGCCTGCATCCCCAGCTCAATTTTATTTTATTTTATTATTTTATTTTATTTTTTGAGATAGGGTCTCGCTCTGTAGCCCAGGCTGGTCCTAACTCACTGTGGAGTCAAGGATGGCCTTGAACTCATGACAGTCCTCCTGTCTCAGCCTACTGAGTGCTGGGATTACAGGCATGTGCCCCCATGCCCGGCTTTATGGGGTGCTGGGGAATTGAACTCAGGGCCTTGCACTTGCAAGGCAAGCACTTCAACCACTGTGCCATTCCTCCAGCTCTCATTTTTATTTTTGATTTTGAAACAAGGTCTCACTACATTTGTACAGGTTGAGCTCAACCTCGCAGCCCTCCTGCCTCAGCCTCCCAGAGTGCTGAGATTACAGGCCGACACAGGCCCACTGTCCTCTGTTTTCATAGTACTTTTAGTTTTCATTATTTCCTAGGGATGGAAGTGCATTGGGAAAAATGTCAAAAATATTATTACGCCAGCTACAGTAGGCCCCATGGAAGCGCTGGGCCAGTGTCCCTTCTCTATGTACTTTATGCAGGTGTACAAAAGGCAAGTTGGGTGTGTGGCATACACACGCCCTGTGGCCTTGAGTAGTGCTACCCAAGCTTGGCTTCCCCTGAGCTTCTGCGAAAGTAGGGCCGCGGGTTGAATTCTGCGTGAGCCACACGCTGTGGTGCTGTGACTGAGTTCTGCCCTAGCCAGGGAAATAGCTTGAATTTGCATGGGTCTCTTTTCTTGCTTTTAAAGACAGTGATGAGAAAGAAAATTCTTGTAAAAAGATAATGGGACTCAACATTAAATTCCATTTATCTCTTTTGACTTTAAAGATGGGGTTGGGAAAGTTCTTGTAAAACGATAGCGTGACTCAGAATTTCACAATCTACTTAAATCTTTTGAGGAAATAGGTTTTCCTCTCATCCTAAACTTGGAGTCATATTATTTTAGCCTAATACTGAGAACTAAAGGGATAAGAAACAAGTGAAACAGATCTGGCAAGTAATAAGATTAACTGGAAACTTTTAATGCTCTAAAGAAAAAAAAATAAAGTCTATACAGGTACTATGTTTCATGCTCTTGTCTAGGTGACAAAAAAGGAATCTGCAGTACTATTTTAATAATGTGATTTATTCTATTACATGGAGAGATGACTTAAAGTCACATTACACTTAGAAGCTTATACTTTTCATCCTCCGCCTTGGTTGACATTAGCATAGTGGCACGTCGAGTCAGACAGGAGGGTCACATTCCTGAGGTGGATGAATAAATGCGATGCTAGTGCAATTTTGCTGCATTATTTAAATTCCCTGCTGACTTATGCTGCAAATATTTTTGGTGGAAGTAAATATTTTCACTGAGTAGGCTGTACCTATTTCAAATAAGAGCAAGTTGGATAAAAATGACACAGAGTTTGCCAGAACATTCTGAAAGAGAGTGGGTTCTTCCTCCTTAGAACCATTTGAAAGAAAGTGAACATTTATATGATGGGCATAAAAAAGCTGTCTGTAGGTAATGCATGCAACTTGGTAAGCTGGGGAAAAGTGTACGCCAATGAAAGCAGCCTTGTCATCGAAACTAACCACTCACCATCTCCTGAAGTTCCTCCCTTCCCTTTTATTATTATTATTATATTATTATTTTTATAAGAGCCCAGCATTTGAGTGGATAAAGAGGAAATCAGGGCTATGGTTGTAGGTCAGTGGTACCACGTGTGCCTGGGGTGTTCAAAGCCTTGGGTTCCATCCCCAGTAAACCTACAGCCCCTCCACAAAGTCATCAGACAGTTAGTTGATTCATTTGATTGGGATGTAAAAGATTGTTTTGGGAAGATGGCAGATAAGGCCTACTTTTTAAAATTTACACATACTCTTTTTTGCCCTTCTTGGCATTAAAATCATCAAGATGGATGGAAGTGGTAATTATGGGGACTTGCCGCACATCTGGAAAGTGATACGGGACAACACAAAGGCAGCTGTGCCACCCCACTCTAAATTGTCACCTGCTGAGCTCCACGTGAGGAGTGGCCATGGCGCCGTATTGAGGGGATGAAATATTGGCCATCTGTGGCCTGCCTTGAGGTAGACAGCTGCTTTCTTCCTCATGACCAATAGACGCGTTTTTGGAGTAAAATGGAAAAGTAAACTTCTGTTGTTGTAGGTAAAAAAAAAAAAGATTGAAAAATTTTGAGCTTTTGAAAGTACCCTTAGGATATATGAGTGAGGAAGGGCAAGAGGAGAAGGTAGTTTGAACGTGGTTATATAAGTAATTGTCTTTTCATGTTCTGGTAGTCTTGATTAGTTCAAGAACACACTGTGAAGGTCAGATACAGTTGGCAAGTGAGAAAGCTGGTAATTGTTGAGAAGCCAGATTGGAGTGCCTTGGCATGGATGATGGGACTTTCAGTGCTTCTGTGTGAGAGAGTGAGGAATGAACAGTCAGCTACAGGGAAGCGTGGAAGATGTGACCCTTGTCACATGCTCACTTCAGTATTAGAAGGTGTGGATGTGAGCGGGGTGTGGTGGTATACAAGTGTAGTCCTCACACTCCTGGAAGCCAAGGGAGGAGGGTTGAAAGAAGCCTAGCCTAAGCAATTTATGAACTTAGAAAGACCGTGCCTCAAAACTAAACTAAAAATTAAAAAAGGGTTGAGGCTGTAGCTCAGTGCTAAGGTACTAGTGCCACACCCTCTCCCCAAAAAGCAAATACGTTTTCTCTAATAGAAGACAGAAGTTTCTGGAGGCAGGTAGCATCACATCTTGCAGGGGCACAGTTGTTTTTGGAACCAGAGATAGAACTAATACAAAAAGGTAGAGTTAAGGCAAGTCCTGCTTCCTCTGCCTATGATCACATGCTGGGAAAGGAGTTCCTTTGTCAAGAAACACGAGTGCCTGAGTGACCAGGCTCAGTGGGGTTGTACCTTTAAACTATAAGCAGACCTCCCTAGGTTATAACCAGTGTCCGATGTCAAAGTCGCTCAGTTCCTCTAGCACTGTCCAGGTTGTCCTGGAATGGCCTGGGGCTTGTGCCTTTGCCTCCATGGGTGCCGGATCTTGACACTTTCGGCCGGTGGCTGTTAACTTGTGCCCGGGACAGATGCCCCCTTGGGAGCTGCTGTTCCCCTCCTCTCTCCTAGTTTCCTTTAATCAGTTCCCTCCATTCTCCAGAGGTGGATATGTGTGTTGTTAGCAGGAGGTGGTGAGAGGGGCCTGCTCTGAGCCCCCTTTTGCTGTGGAGGAGGCTGCGTTTTGCTCTCTGGTCTTCCCATTCTGTAGGTCTCAGCTTTCTTTCTTGAGGTAGAACTTGGGACCAGAGGTGAAAGGGACTGAAGCCAGGGTCGTACATTGGGTGACACGGCAAGTTCCCAGTGGCAAAGGACCTGCCAGACCTCCGTTTGGCAAGGTCATGTTGGCGGCCAAGTCCGGGGCACATTGGGCAGGGTGGGGAAGACGACAGCATAGATGTTGGTGTTATGGCCTTTGGGTGTGTGTTATTAAGACGAGTCCGGGCAATCCTCAGGATCATAATCTGATTTATCATGCTGTATTTTAGGAACCCCACCTTAAGATATCCTGGCATGGCTCCCTTTCACACCAGAGAGGTTCTGTCTTCTAGCTGTTTCCTTTGTTGGGGCAAGAGAAGAGAGACTGGCAGACTGAGCTCCCTGCCCTGTCCATGTCCTCGTAGGACTGTGGCTGATTCCTCTCTTGCCCGTGTTACTTTCCTACTGGAAACTCAACAGTAAACACCTCGGAGGAGTGAGTGGGCTCCTCCTTCGTCTTGGCCTAGCCTGTCATCTCAGGCAGATTGACTTAGAGAGAATGACTGCCCAGACACGTCCAGACACTCAGAGATCTTGCTAGCTGGGTTAGTAAGCCCTGCGCCTCTCTAATTCTGGACTGGTAACTGAGGTGTAAGCCTCAGATGCAGAACGTGTTGATGGTGGGAAGAAAGGGGTAATTTCTAAAAAATCATTTCTTTCAATTTCTGTTTCTCTTCTTACTTCCCAAAATCAGGGAATGCAGAAGTGGGGCCAGCCGATTGCTCGTTATGAGTCAGGCCTTCTGACCTGGGCCTGGTCTTTGAGGAACCTCATCCCAAGCCTTCCTTGTGTCTAGGGCTGCTTGGCTTGTCAGATGTGTTGCTAAGCGCGAAGCACCAGTTCTGATAATGGGTGGGGCCTGTGAGCAGAGTCTGTGACGTGGAAACGTGGGGGCATATTTTCGGTCGTCATGAAGTTTTATTTTCCTCAGTTGTCTTGGATAATTCATGTTACTTGGTTGTCTTGTAAAGGTGCTTACTCACACTGAAAGGAGGACATGTTGGAAGATTAAAAACAAAAACAAAAACAAAGCAGAGAATGTGTTTCTAAATGGAAGGAGTCATAGAAATGACTTCACTCAAAGTATGTGTCATTTCTGTAATTTTGTGTGTGTGTGTGTTCAGATATGTGCTGGGAAATCTACTCTTCCCACCCCACAAGAAAAGCAGAGCGTGAAGCACAGGCTTGTGGTGATTATTATTACCTGAGGAAATTTGGTGCCCCTACTCCATGCCAGGCAGTGTGCCTGCTTCACATACGCCAGTCCCTTGGCGCCTCACAGCGGGGTGGGTGCTGTTGGTAGTCCAGTGCTGAGGGGTTGAGAAGTGAGCCTGGGGCTGGCTGCTTACCCCCCAAGGTAGACGCAAGAGTGAGATCTGAGGCTGCTGCAGGGCACTGAATTCTGGGAAAAGACAAGTGACATGTTTACTGATTTATTTAGAGACATTTATAATGCATGTTCTTGCACCTGTACCAGGAATGAAGAGTGAATAAGATGTCTGATGAATCGTGAGAATATTAATGAGTACAGTAATGAAAGATGAATACTAATGATCACTAATGGCTGATGAATAAGGCTTCCCACTTCTCTGGGGGTCTTCAGGGAGTGTGTGAAATATGGCCTGGTGCTGCACTCCCATGTTGTCTAGAGTCCTCCGTCTGCATTCAGAATTTCTAAGATCAGGTCCAGCATCTGTCTCTGTAAGCTTCCTGGGAGGTACGGGCCAGCAATGGCTAGAGTAGGACATCAGGGTGCCTGTCACTCTCAATGCCTCTGCTGGCTCCTGCTAGGCAGGCAGGGAGGCCTGAGCTGGTGGCCATGGTCAGGGAGGTAGGTAGGTGTGAGCTTTGGCACCAGGCTTTGCTTGCTAGCCCTGGCATCTGGAAGCCATCACTCACTTTCTTTGAGCTTCTGTTTGACCACTGATGTACTGAGGAAAAGAAAATGTCCCATCTCGGGCTGTTCTGAGGACGAGCTCTCCCATGTAAAACTCAGCCTGTCACGTGGCTGCCATGCAAGAAATCCTAGCCATTATCATTATCGTTCTTTGTGGCACTGGGGACACCGAGCCATATCCCCAATCTGTTTTTAATTGTTGAATTTGAGACAGGGTCTTGTTAAGTTGATAAGTCGCCCAGGCTGGGCTCCTGCCTCAGCCTCCCAGAATGCTAGAGATACAGGCCTGTGCCGCCAGGTGGGACCAGTCATTGTTATTGTAGTAAATGCTGTGGAGAGGAGGACCACCTGGCTGTGGGGCTTTCCCAAGGTGGACTGACCTAATGGCGTTTGTTTCTGCCCTGTTTCTTCTTCCCCTCCGCCTAGGATGGCTCCCTGGGCAACATCGATGATCTGGCGCAGCAGTACGCAGATTATTACAATACGTGCTTCTCCGACGTGTGTGAGAGGATGGAGGAGCTGAGGAAGCGCCGAGTTTCCCAGGACCTGGATGTGGTGAGTGGGGACCCGGGGATGTCCTTTTGCTGAGCAAGGAGGGTCCTCTTCGCGCTGTTGTCTAGCAGCCCCTGAGCCTTCTCACCAGTCAGCAGGCTGCAGCACTCATGTGCATTTAAGAAATCGGAACCCCAGAAGACCAAATCGTCCTTCCTCAGATGCTAACTTGAATGTATATTGGCTGCGGTAATATGACCAAATCTTTGCAGTCATTAAAAGATTAATTTTTTTCAACTTAAGAAAAAATATATGTATCTATTTAGATAGCCCAGGCTGATCCTGAATTCGCTAGGTAGCCCAGAACAGCCTTGGGCTCAAGGCAATCCTCCTGCTTCAGCCTCTGGAGTGCTAGAGTTTCAGGTGTGCGCCACCCCACTCCTTTACGTGGTGCTGGGGAATTGAAATCAGGTACTTAGTGCTTGCTCAGCAAGTGTGTTGACTGTTGAGCTATTCCTCCTGCCCCAAAAGAATGTTTTCATTACTGGCCAATGTGTACTGTTTGTATTGACTTTGAGCCCTAAGGATGTCTCTAGGCAAGTTCTTTTCTTTCTTCCTTTCCATTCCATTTCTACTTCTCTTTTTTTCTTTTCTGTTTTTGAAAAACAAAAGAAAATTTAAATAAACAAGAAACCACCTGAACCCTTCCTTCTTGAAGTAAAAATGAGGCTGTTTTAGAAGTCTTTCTGTGTTTTTCCAGACATTTAAAAATCTGCAGTTAGCGTGCACACACACACACAGAGAGCGAGAGAGAGAGAGAGAGAGAGAGAGAGAGAGAGAGAGAGAGAGAGAGAGAGAGCTTCTTGCTTTTTTTCTTTTCTTAGAATCTCGTTCTATAGCCTATACTTGCCCTGAACTTCTGATGTAACCCACGGTGGCCTTGAACTTTTGGCAGTCCTCCTGCCTCAGCCTTCCAGGTGCTGGGATTATAGGCTAATGCCACTAGGCCCAGTTTATGTGGTGCTGGGGAATTGAACTCAGGGCCTTGTGATTTCTAGGAAGCACTTTAATTATTGAGCTTCACCCCCCAGCCCCAGCATCTTGCTTTTTTAGTCAACATTTATTACAGTTTTGCCGTATCATTGAGATCATTCGGCAGTCACCGGCATTTGTGACTCTCCTGTCTATTTGAGGACATTGAAATGGTATTGGCTGCCTCGTAAACACATTTATAGGTTAAATTAGTGGATCATTTGGACTTGAATGTGGTACGCAATAAGTAGCTTGGGAGTGCTGTGCAGCCTATGTGGAAGCTGATGGTTCCACGTTGTACGCTTGCTGTAAAGTACATTACTAAAACTTTACATTTTTGAGTTTAAATTTACTGCCTCTGACACACTGGATTCATTTTAGTTCCATGCTACATCTTTTTTTCCCCTGGGCTACCACTGAGCTACATTATCTCACTTTTTAAATTTTATTTTGAGATAGAGTCTCACTAAGTTGTCAAGGCGGGCTTCGAACTTGAGAACCTCCTCCTGCTTCCGCTGCACATTTGAAACTTATTTTGAAGGCAGGGAGCTGCGGTTATTCAGAACAGGCCTATGTAGCCTCCCAATACAGGAAAGGCTTCAAAAAGAGTGGTAAGTGAATACGGGCTGTGTGTGCTTAACTGTGCACTTAACGTTCTTCTGAAAAAGAAAAGGTTCTTCTGCACACCTGTTTCTTCAGTTCAGTCTAAGTACAGATTCTAGCTAGGTATGGTAGTGCAGATGTGTAATCCATAATTCTGGAAGACTGAGGGAGGAAGAACAAAAGTTTGAGCCCAACCTGGGCAACTTAGTGACTTAAACTTTTTCTCAAAAAAAGTGAAGGGCTGGGGATGTGACTCAGAGCCAAGGCACTGGGACCATTGTCTAGTACCTAAATAAGAACGATTCCTAGGATTATTATTTGATGGCTATCAAGTACGAAGTTATGCTAAGTTATGCTGTCTCCTTATGCTCACCAATTTAGTACTCTGCAGGGGTGGGCATTAGTTTAATTAGAGGGAACTGAGGCAGAAAAGTGTCCCTTGGGGGCAGGAAGCCATCGTTGTCAGACTTTGCGTCTGGCAGGCAGAGGACTTTCTCCTTTGACTTTGGGCCCTGACATGTATGAATGGTAGGGTTATTTCTTTCTAAGAAAATAACCTCATGTGTCAAAAGCTCTGCTAAAATAATTAAGCTCCCCTATTGGGGCAAAGTTAATGAAAAAAAAAATGCTTTCATTTTGGCGTGGTGGTACAGAACAAGAACTGACCGATTGCACTTTCTTAATTTAAAAAAAAATTTTTTTTTGCAGTGCTGAGGATCAAACACAGGGCTAGGCAAGTGCTCCACCACTGAGCTGTGTCCCTGGTTCTTATTCTTGAGTGTTGTGGTTTCCATCTCAAATAAATCCTGTATAATTTCTGCACGTTTTGTTGTGCACAATAATGATACCTGGGGAGTGGTGGTGTAGGTGGTTGGTGATACAGCACTAACCTGAGCTCCCTGAATTCTAACAGTCCTAGGAGTAGGGGTTACCATAATCATCCCATGGTGCTCGAAATCTCGGAAGGGTGTTTCTAGGTAGAAAAGGAAGCCTGCCTGTCGGTGGGATAAATAACCTCCTTCCCGTTTAGACAGATGGGACTAATTTGGTGTGCTCTGTTCCAGAGAAGCAAAAGACAGTCTGGGGAAGAAAAAAAAAAAAAAACCTCGCCACATGAGCTTAATTAGTTGCCACGAAAGGTGTAAGAACTTGGTGGTGGGTAAAATTGATGGCAGCTAATTCAAGCCAGGCTGGAAGCGTGACTGTTCATTCTTTAAGTTTTAGTCAGCGAGAGGAGTAAGATCCTAAATTGGCATATTCAGATCTTCTGTGAAATTCCAGACAAGCATAGCAGCAACGGGGAATTTTTCTTTCCTTCCCTTTTTGGGCCATATTAGGGATTGAACCCAGGGCCTTTGTACTGAGCTGTTGTAAATTTCCAGCCCTTCTTTTTTAGTTTTTTGTTTCTGTTTTGAGACAAGGTCTTGCTAAGTCATAAAGTTAACCAGGCTGGGCTGGAACTCAAGATAACTTGACCCTCAGCCTTCCAGAATGCTGAGATTATGGGCATGTGCCTCTGTACCTAGCTGTTAAAGGGGGATTTTTAGGTCGCTAAAGATTAAATTGGATGTTGGCTGTGCCCAGGAGCCTGGAAGTTCATGTGAAACCTGTTTTAAGATTGTCCATCAATTAGCCCCCACAAGCAAAGCTAGTAGTTTACCCAGAGTTCCCTTTCTCAGTGGTAGCTCATAGATTTTTCTCCTGATGGTAACTCATTTTCTTACGAAGCTATAACTTTCCCTTTTATTTCATCTGCCTTTTAAGTATTTTTCTAGGCTTTGATTTCTGCCTTCAGACAAGTGGAGAAACTTGGATCTGAGGACGTGGAGCTTAATATTCTTTCTGTGCTCATAAATAATCCTGGCAAAGCCAAATGCTTCCTTGATAGCATTTTTATTTTCTGAGGCAGCGTCTTGCTCTATAATTCAAACTGGTCCAGAGCTCACTGTAGCCCACGCTGGCCTCAAACTTATGGCAATTCTCCTGTCTCAGTTCCCAAGTTCTGTGTGCCATCGTGCCCAACTAATCTTAATGTAGTGCTGGGAATTTGAAGCCAGGGCCTTGTGCGCACTAGGCAAGCACTTTAACCACTGACCTTCCCCCTAGCCCCAACACTATTTACATTATGTTGGTATAAAAGCAATTTAGAAATGTACTTGAGGCTGGGCCCTGTGGTGCAGGCCTGTAGTCCTTAGCACCCTGGAAAGCTGAGACAGGAGAATCACAAGTTCAAACCTAACTTAGCCACTTGGCAATTTAGTAAGGCCCTGTCTCAAAATGAAAATAAAAATGAGGATGCAGTTCTATGTGAAAGCCTGGTCTTGGTCCTCCGTACCACAGAAAAGAAAAACGAAGGAAAAAAATGAATTAGACAAAAGAAAAAAGAACTAGATGAGTATGGCAAATTCTGATATGGTGCTAAATTGCATCCATTATGCCTTTTTTTGTTCTAAATTGTCTTGAGTGAGAGCTGGTGATATAGCATGGTGGTAGACTGCTAAAGCTTTGGGTGAGTTCTAAGGCTTGAAGAAATATTTTTTGTAGATAGAATAAATATTTTGGTATTTGTTTTTGGCTTTAAAAAGTCAAGAATACATTGGTTCTTATGAGCTAATTATGTGTGAACTGGAACAAACTATGAAGTCACTCTTCCCACTGAGATGCTTGACTTAACCCTGAAGAAGAAAAGGTTTTGATAATTACATTAGTAATTAACTTTCTGGACTTGATGTCAAGCTACTTCTCTAAGACCTAATCACCCGGATCCTGACTGTAATAAAATATCTGCTAATGTATCCTTGGGGCCACTTTTGCTGAAGGCAACAGGGGGTACAGATGTGTAAAGATTCAGCAGTATGAACAGAGATTCTCATTCAAGTTTATAGCGATGGGTAGAGTTTTATTTAGCACCTAATGGGCCCTGAAGGAATGATACGTTTGGATGACAGCTTTGGCCTCTGCTGGGGATTGGGACATTAGTGCTTGTGAGAAGCAGGGACATTGCCCAGATTTCTCCACATTTGGCACCTCCCTGAGCACCGGGTGTGATTTGGTCTGGGAAAAGCTGCAGTCAGAAATGACAACAGCTTTCCAAGTCCATGATTGGCCTGACTCTAGTGATGCTAAGTCTGACATCTGTCCAAGTGACACCCTGGGTGGGGAAGGGACACATTCAAGGTGGCCTCTTATTATTGGCAGTATTAAATTTCTTGGCATCTTAGAGGTTGGATCTGTTTAAATGTTGGCAAGAAACAAGTGTGTGTGGATGTTGGTGTGGTGTGGATGAAGAAGTCCTTACCTAGGGCAGCACGCTGTGGGTGATGCTGTAGGTCTTGGCAACAAAGCTCAGGCAGGACTCTGTGCCAGGCTGTTATCATGACTGTGCGTGTGCAAGGAACAAGGAGCCCCGGCAGAAACTCCATGGCTTTAGAGACTGGAAATACAAATAGAGGTGCTGTATGCTCCAACAGTGAAATTGGATATTAGAATCCTTGTTTGTGGTGTGGGAATGACTCTGGATGTAACTATTATTCCTTGTCCTTTTCATAATTTAATTTTTCCAGAATAAAGTTTAACAAATTAATTTTTTTCAGGAAACATAATCATTTCAGGTACAGTTTTGGGCTAACAGAGAGGCAGTCAGAACAGAGTTTCTCCTGACTAGTTGTAATTCTTGGAGTTTCTTTACACTGCCCATTCCCTACTCAAATCTCAGTTGGGAATGGTCACCCTCAGTCAGCCTTGTTCATGGATAAAAAAGATGTGAGAAACATTCATGGGAATAGGCTGGGGGTGGGAGTGGGACAGAGGTTCAAATCATGCTGGTCAGCTGTCCTTCACTCTAACAGAAATACCTGAGGAAATTAACTTAAAGGAGGAAAGATTTATTTTGGCTCGTGATTTCACGGGGCTCAGTTCATGGTCACTTGACACTGCTGGGCCTATGGTGAGGCAGAGTATCACAGCAGAAAGGCATGGTGGGGAAAGCTGCTCACTTTGGGGCAGCTGGGAAGCAAAAGAGAGCAAGCTCTGGTGGGCTTCTTCCTTTGCTTTTGTTACATCTGGGCCCCACCCTGTTGGATGCTGCTGCTCACATTCATGGTGCGTATACCCGGTTATTTGCTTTCGCACGTGTCAGTCATCCCTGGGAACACACAGTCCCATCCAGACCTACCCAGAAGTGTGCTTTGTAATAATCTGTGTCTCTCAGTCCACTCAAGTTGTCAATCGAGATTACCCATCACACCCGGCAAATTTCTTAACCTCATCAAGCCTTAGTTTCTCCATGTATAAAATGGGAGATAAGCCAGCTTGTTGGTGGAGGACTGTAATTCTAGCATTCTGGGACACTGAGGCAGGAGGAATACAAGTTCGAGTTTAGCCTGGGCAACTTAGTGAGACCATGTCTCAAACAAACAATAAAAAAAAGGGGGCTGGGAATGCAGCTTAGGATGAGGGCCGTGAGTTCCTTCCTGAATACCGCACGTACATACAGTGGGATAATAGGTACTCTCTTAGTTATTGTGAGGATTAAACAAAGTCTTTTGCCAAGGTAAGTAACTTAGAATGGATTGTTTCTTTTCCTTCCTTTCTCTTCTGCTGCTGCTGCTGCTTCCATTTCGTCTCCTCCTTCTCCTTCTTCTCCTTCTCCCCTTCTTTTTCCTCCCCCTCCTCCTCCTCTTCCTCTTCCTCCTCCTTTTTGAGATAGGTTTCACTCTATACTCCAGGCTGGTTCTGAATTCACTAAACCTTGAACTCAGCCTGGGCTACTTAGTGAATTGACCTGCCTCAGTCTCCTGAGTGCTGGGATTATAGGAGTGCACTGCCACGGGGAGTTTATAGGAAGCAGCACATAAGCTGAGCATGGTGGCACGTACCTCTAATTAGGGGTCTTGTGCTTGCTAGGCAGACACTTGTAAGCGCTGAGCTATGCCCCCAGACCCTTCCTTTCTCTTCTTAATTCAAAAATTATGCAGGAATGTTGAAGAATGCTTGTAATTCGTACTTCATTAGTATTTATTCATATGAGTGCAGGATTTTTTTTAGCCTTTTATTTTGGCAAATTTCGTACATATATGTAAGCAGCATTCTGTAGTGAACTTCCTGTGGCTGTTGCCCAGCCTGGACCTTAGCCACATCCTTGCCAACCCTACTTCATCTTTACTCCCTATTTGGGCTTGTGTCACTAGTTCTTTGACATGTTTTTAGACAAAATTTATACACATTGGAAAACACACCTCTTAACCATATAATTTTGTCAGTGGATATATGCTTTTCACCCACAACCCAGCAGGATAGGGACAGTAATATCCATCACCTGCGGAGATCCCCTCAGCTCACTTCCAGTAAGTCCTGGTGAGGGCAAGGTTTTTATTGGTCTGTTTTGGTCACTCTGTACTTCAGCACAGAGGACAATGTATCACATGTGATGTGTGCTCCACAAATGTTGAACTCATCGTGTAGGTAGTAGGTTTTACATATTTATTGAGAATTGAGTCTGTATGTGAGATTTCACCCTTCTGGAGACGTAGATAAACGATCTATTCCCTGTCCACGAGGAGGTCACAATTTAGGGGAAACACTAAAAAAGTCAGCAGGTTATTAAAGTACTGTGCAAGTACGCAGCGAGGAGGACCTCTGGTCTAGTTTCGGCAGACTTAGGAAGCTTCCTGATAGTACTGCCTGGGCTCCCGAGCATGAAGAGCTCGGGAAACTGGCCTGCTTTGGCAGAGAGGTGTGGCTGTTGCCGAATAACTTTAGGCACAGGTCAGGGCCACATCTTAAGCTGAAGCAGAAGTTGAGGGGAGAAATGTTACCTTCATAGACTGTTGTGAGACGTTTACTGTAGCTCCAAACTGAGGCCTGAGTGATGTGGGAGAGGCTGCATGCTGTCCTTTCACAGGGCCTTGAATTACTGATCACATACAGAGATAGACTAGCATGTTGTTCTGATTCATTCCTCTTCACGAGACACAACAAAGATAATGGCCACTTCGCGCTCACTGACCAGCTGGGCCGGAGTGGAGTAGTTCTTGCTTTGCTTACGGCTTCCCCCAGACAGGTACACAGAATCCAGTCTGTGTGCGATTTATTTTTGTTTTACTTTTTAAGTTTTTATTGTACTGAGTGCTCTTCTTTTGCAGTTTACTAAGAACAGCAAAGCATGTGAAAGCAGTGTTTCTGTGTACTTGAGCTCCTGAGAGACTCAAAAAAAAAAAAAAAAACAGTGGGGAATGTGGGATTGCCCCACGTTTATCTGTAGGTCCTCTGTGTTTCCAGGGGTGGCATTGTGAGCGGCAGTGCGTAAAAGACGAATACACCGTGTGTGTTCTTATCGTTTGCACAGGACCAGGGAACGGGGCTGTAAGTTACCCAGCTCAAGCCCACATCCTCTGGAGCGCGCTGCTCTGAAGGGCGTTTGTTTTTGTTTTGTTTCATTTTGTGTGAACTTCCATTCTTCTCCAGCTTTGGGCTACTGTTGACTTGCAGATTGCAATCAAAATCAGTGGGCTTTCGATGGTGAGTCTCAACTGCATTCTGCTGTGGGATCCACACACTTGATGTTCAAATACACTGAGGCATTATATCATACGCCAGATGGTAATGCGGTTCCCTGCGCTGGCTCCTCTCAGACAAAGTCGTGTTTGTGCTCAAACGTCCAGGCCCAATTTAGTCAGCAGTTTTTGTGCATTGCACGGATTGAACGTGGATATAAACAGGTCTTTTAGTACTGGATTTGATCTTGACATCCTATACCTCTGGTTATTAGAAAGTTTTTTATTTTTTTAAACTAAACTAGTGATAACTTTGTATGTTTCCGTCCTCTTTCAGGAGGATACCTATTGTGGTTTGGATCTGGAATGTCACCCAAAAGTCTCATGTATTTGGTTGTTATGGATTATTTATTAAACCATGTGCTGTTAGGAGGTAGAAGCCTGGTTTGGAGGGGGCAGATTACGGGTGTGTGGTGGAAGACAGGCATGTGAATAGATTACAGGCACGTGATGGGGGCTTAGACCTGTGAGGGACAGAACACTGGGGCTGGACCCAGAAGGGGCAGTCAGCGGGACAGAAACCTGGCAGGATATATTGCGGTTCTTCCTTCCTTTGGGGGTCTTGACTTGCATCGACTGAACTGAACTTGACCGGGCTTCCTGTTTGCTGTGCTGTGAGGAGCCTCCCCCAACCTCTGTCCTTCCACTGTTGCTGGCTGCCCGTTAACAGACTGTGACTTTCTGAAACTGTGAGCTAAAATAAACGTTTCCTCCTCTAATTATGAATGTCACAGCAACGAAAAGATAACTAAGGCAACACCTTTGCCGACTTTTTGTACAATTATGAAAGCTGTGTTCCGGGTGATAGGACAGCGTCAGGGTGCAGAGGTGTTTAGATTTTTACAGTTGGAATCAACGTCTTCAGCTTCTTCTCTTTGGCCCGTAGCATTTAGAAATGACTGAGTTTTGTTTGCTTGCTTGCCTTAATGACAGCAGTGTGCATGGGAGATTAAAAATGGGAATACTGTTCTGCTTAAGATACAGATATTGCCAGGGAGGGGAATAATCTATAGCTTTGTTGTTTTTTCCGATTACTTAGGACACAGAGAATTCCTAAATATTAATCAAATTAACACCAGCTGGGGAGAAAAGCCAAGGAACCCAAGTGAAAGAGGCCACTGTGGTAGAATTCCTCTCTTGCCCAGGGCTTGAGGGTTACAGAAAGAGGTGGAAACAGCTCTGTCTTTTTTTTTTTTGGAATCAAGACCTTTCAGAGGGCAAAGGATACCCAGGCTCAGTGTTTCTTTGGAGCCCTGGAATATCAAAATCAGGCTACCAAAATTGTAGTATGATCTAAACGTTTACATTTAACAACTAAACACTTTTAACACGGTAGATTACTGTGTGATTTATTTGTGCTAATCACAAGCTAATTACAGGCTATTTAAACATGTTAATTGGCAGCACACTAGAGGCAGTATGGTTTTGCAATGAGACAAAATCTAAAGGCAGGAGATGTATGTTTGGTTATTTTCAGACCCTTGGAGGGGGCTTCTCTGGGCCTATGATGTCATTTGATGATCCTCCCTGAATTTTTTGGTGAAGGCTGAGTGGCCCAGGCTTAGTGGCCTATCAGTCCTCCAGAGCTGTGCTTGGAGTACAGGGAGAAAGTTTGGCGTGCAGAATGGGTTTATGCAGATACGTACAGACTGGATGAGTCTGGAAGTCACCTGGTGCAGGCCATGAGCCTTACACACACTTGACATTAGTCTCTTGGTCCACTGCTCCATGTTTTAGAGGACTAATCTCTTACCATAGCTCTGGCACACTGAAATCAATAATGGAAGAGACAATTGGGCCAAGTGCAGGTAGATCAATCTATCCACCCACCCACCCTCCCACCTACCTACCTTCCTACCTTACCTATCTCTCTTGATTATTTATTTATTTATTGTTATTATTTTTGGTGCTGGAGATCAAACTCAGGACCTTCAGATACTGGGCAGGTACTCTACAGCTGAGACACTTCCAGCCCTGTCACCAACTATATTAAGCAGAAGTTTTTCTTGCCATTTCTACCAGAAGATCATTGTGTGCATTCCACTGATGTATTTTGGTGTGGAGCTGCTTTTTCTTTCTTTTTTCCTTAAGAAGTTTCCCGAATTTTATTCTAAGCATGAGAAAAGAAGATAGTAAAATGTTGAGCAAATTTCATGCACAGTTGGCTCAGTTTTTGTGGCTTTTCAGCCAGTAATTGAGTATTTGGAGGATTCAGACCACAGTGGTAACCATGAAAAATATACTGCAGTATCTGCAAAGCATAGCTCATGTCCTTCCTTTAACGTATTATTGCATTACTCAAAAAAACAATGTCAAGTTCTAGCTTTTTGCCTACTTTGTTAGGTCAATCTAAGTATTAGAAGTGGAGACTTAATTTAGCACCCGTAGCACTGGAATTAGAGTTCAGGTGAGAAGAGAGCCAGCTGCTTCTATCTCTAGCATTCCACAGCCTGTGCATAAATTATATATTTACAAGGGATAGTTTGAGAGACTTTCGGCAATTACATAGAATATAAAGATAGCCTAAATTTGTGCTACAGCAACCCCATTCATCTCATGAACTGCAGCGGAAACTGATGGAACTTAATCAAAAATAAATCAAGGACAAGTCCAAACTAAATTGGAAGCACATCATGAATATTCGTGAACATCTGGATGTGTTTGTGTGTATATGTGTTATGTTTTTAATGTGTGCGACAGCAGAGACGTGGCTTCTTAACAAAGATGCCAAAGGGAGAGATGGAATTCCATCTGTGATCTCAAAGGCTGTTTTTGTTTGTCTGTGTATGTCCTTTCTCCTTAGGGTATGGGTTTCTCTTCTTCAGATTGTCCTTTGATCTCTTTCATCTTTCAGAGTCTGTTTCGCTATTTTATCTGAATTCTTCATTAGAGTCAGGCACGTGCATCATGGAAATTAGACATTTCTTTCAAAAGGAGAATTTTAAATTAATTAAGGAAAATTTTTCCTGTTTAATATGTTTGATGAATTTTTCAAATGCTAGGGATACTATAATTATCAGTTTAGCTGCTGTACATCATTAGTGTAACTCCATGTGTCTCTCTGCTTTGCTGCCACAGTACTGCTGAGACCGAGGGAGGAAGGAACAGAGTATCAGGAGGCCATAATAAAAACTGCAGAGTAGTCACAAAATGACTTTTTAGAAAGCACATTAGAGTGGATGAGTCATGCACATCCAGTACCTCACTTAGTAGTTCTTTTAGCGATCTTACGGCATTGATAATAGCCGTTACACGGTTTTAGTTGAGCAGAGGAAGAAGCCAGTACTCTGGAAGGGAGATGGTGTAACCTTGCAGGGAAGACCCCCCGTTAGGTCCCCCGAGCCTGGGCCTTCGCCAGCGGAGACTCAGTGCTCACAAGGACCCGTGGGGTGCTGCGCTTCACTAGGGTGTTGTGAAGGTGAGGTAAGATCACTTTTGCTGATCAGTCATCACGATGGGTGGAACATTCAGAACACATATTATTTATTCATTTATTTATTTATTGAGACAAGGTCTTGCTCTGTAGCCCAGGCTGGTCCTGAACTCACTTTGTAGTCCAGGCTGGCCTTGGACTCGAAACAATCCTTCTGTCTCATCCTCCCAAGTTCTGGGATTATAGGCCTGTGCCACTGTGCCTGGCTTTTATGTGGTGCTAGGGAATTGATCTCAGGCAAGAGCTTTAACTGCTGTGCCATTCTTCCAGCCCCGTTATTGTTATTTATAATAGATACTAATTACTGATAGGACTGTTTTAAAGTTAGGATTTATTAATAGTCAACAGCTAAGTAAGCATCATAGGTGGGAGATGGAATCAGAAGGTCACTGTTAAATTCTGTAACTGTCTTAGTTGCTGGAACAGAATACCCAATATCTGTAACTTAAGAGAGGAAGGATTTATGTTAGCTCACAGTCAGAAGGTGTGTTCATGGACAACTGCTAATGGTAGAAATACATGGCAGAGGCTTAGCTGTACAGAGTACAGCAGATGGAAGCAGAGTCAGCTAGGAAGGGGAAGTAGCATATATCCTCATGGGGGAAGCCCTAGTGGTCATGCCCAATAATATACCATACAACTGTAATCTGTAACCTACCATGTGCCCCTCTTCCACCACATACCTATAAGCCATCCCTCCCTACCAGACCCTGCCTTTTAACAGCACATACAATCCATGGATAACCCACACAATTAAAATACATGAGGTTTTTGAGGGACATTCCAGATCCAAACCAGTAAACCTCCCAGTGACTTCCTAACCATGCATTTTCCACTGGAAATTTTTCAGAGCTTCCTGAAGATCTGTTAACGTCTTGATTTATAGATCAGCTTAGACACTATATTATGAAAGTATAATAGAGAGCATAGTGTAAACATACAAAATTATCTTTTATTGTAATAGACAATAAAATACAGGTATGTAAAAAGTTGAAAAACAGATTCATGAAAGGAGGAAATCTAGTCACCTTCCCCAAAACTAACAACTGTAATTGATGTGTCTGTCTCTTTTTACTCTCTTCACACACAAAGGTCTTCTACACAGTCGTCTACTGATACAGCAGATTAGATGCAGGAAAAAAAAATGTTAGCAGATGAAGAGGTTGAAAACTTAAAAAGTAGATGAAGAATTCAAGAAGATCACATCTGGTTATTTAGAATAGAGAAGGACAACTTGACATACTTTGTAATTCTGTGAGGAAAATTGTGAATTTAAAAGAATGTTAAATTATGTTCCTTGCATCGTTTAAGAACAGAGCAAGTAAAAGACTTTAGAAAAGAACCACTCAAAAAGTTAAAATAAAAACATTTTGCTTTTACCTATAGCTTCTTCTTGAACACTCAATTTATGTAACAAAACAACCTAATATTAGAGGGTTCTGAACTATTTTTGTGCAGTATGAAAAACTCTTAGTGGTGGCTGAATGATAGCATGTAATGTTTTTCCTGAGAGTGAATGGTAAAATAGCAAAGTAAAACCAACACGTACCTTTTTTTTTTTCCCATTTTGGGTGTGTTTCAGTAATTTATTTAGTGTCATGGGAAAATTACTAGTAAAACAGGAAGTGTAAGCCATGTTCCAGGAAGATTGAGTTACAATGGCACAAAAGAGCCAAAGATAAAAGATTGCATCAGTTCAACTGGTAAGTGGGGATGCAGATCTACTTACAACAAGTGCTAGCTCTCCCCCAGTTCTCTTGGGGATGTGGGAAGCTGTATAGGACAGTGGACAGTGTGTTAGAGAGATACCACAGTTGAACTGACATGGGATACTGGGTTCACCTGGTTAGGGGCAGGACTGTGTAACAGAAAATGCAATACTGTGTTGATTTCTGAGTAATGAGGCAAAGTCATGTATGACTATCTTTTGTCTGAGTTACTATTTTGTTGCTGTGACTCAATACCCAACATCCACAAATTTAGGGGAGGAAAGGTTTATTTTAGCTTAGAGTTTCAGAAGGTCACAGTCCATTCAGGGATGGCTGGCAACAGTGTAAGTACATGGCAGAGACAGAGGCGGAGGCAGCTTCTCAGGACATCACAAACAGGAAGCCAGGTCAAGGCAAGTTGAGACTAGTTCTCCAAGGAAGGCAGGAAGCTGCTTATATATCCTTCCAGGTCTCCTGGTGATCAGCCCCTCCTGGATCCAGGTGTGGTGGAAGGTGTGGTAAGCCCTACTACATGCCTATAATCCAATTTGCACGTGTGTAATCTAATTTATATGATTGTGATCCACCCCTCCGGACTAGGCCCCATGGTTTCATAGACAATCTATAACATTCAAATACATGAGACTTTTGGGGATCATTCCAGATCCAAACTATAAACTGGATTAACAGAAGTAAACACCTAAAATTTGAATGAATTTAATGGAGCTAGACTTCCAAGGGCAGTGGTAGTTAGGATAATGCCAAGTATGTAATGTCCAGGTGTGTCTTTTTTAAGGTAGGTATCTTTAAATTCTATACTGTAGCTGATTATACTTTTCATAAAAGATACATTGAATACCTGTCATATGGAAATATATAGTACATATTCTCACAGAACAGTCCCATAGGGCTCTTTAAAAAAGTGGGTTTTTTTGAGGAGGGAGAGATGAAATTTACATGCCACAGAATATATTTGTTATAGGACACAATTCAGTATATTTTTGCAAGGTTGTACAACTTGTACCGCTAATTCCAAATTTCCATAGAACCTTTAATTCTGTTTGTCATCTTTCTATAAGAGGTTCACACTAAATGTCTTATCTGTTACTATATTTCTGGGGTGGAACTGTTCCCAGCGTATAGTAGATAAAATAAATATTTATTGAATGAAAGAATAATAATAGTCATGCTTTTTAGGGCTACTTGGATTTCTCTCCTCAAAGTGAAGTTTCATTATTTCTCTCATTTAAAAAAAAGTAAAACATGAAGAAAAACTTTTTAAAGCAAAAAAGTTTTGCAAAGTGTGATTCTGGAAAAGAAGTACCTTTATTGTAGAACGAAGCCGCTGGCTAATGAAACTATAAAATATGTTGAGGTTCAAATGTCTAATTGGAGGAGAAGAAAGCTCCCAGTTGAAGTGTATGGGATAATAATAATAATAATAAAAAAACCTTTCATGCTTTAAACTTAACTTATATTACACTTCTTCACATGGTTCCAAGATATAGCCTGTTACCTTAAGTGTAAAAATCCAGGGTAGGCTATAAAAACTGGAGTGTAATAGAAAATTCATCGGTATTCTTCACTGACAGCCCCCACTCCAGTTATGCCTGGTTATGCCATCTCTCCTTCTGGACTTTTCTGTTCCATGTGGTAGTAAACTTCCTAGGGCTGCATACTTTTTTTTTTTTTTTAAACTGACTGGTCAGCCAGCCAATGACCAGAAACAGAATAGTAGCAAATCATGGTGGCCCATCAATATTGGGGGAGGAAGAACAGGAAGGTAGAGGAGCCAAGGAAATGCCCATTCTGTCCAGCCCCCTTCACTTCCTCCATGTTTTTTGTGGTATTGTGTAGAAAGGGACAGAGGAGAGTGGGGAGTTCTGCCCTTTCCCACCTGGGTCCATCAGGGCTGTAGGTGGGGATACACGGGACCTACCTATTCGCGTGTCCCGCCCCCTCCCATCACTCCTCACCTAGGAACCCTTCCGCACTCTTGAGAGAGAAGCTTTCTCTTCACCTCCTCCAGGTCTGATCTCCTCCGTCACCTCCTTCCTCATCACCTGGAACCACCCTCTTGCCACCTGTACAGCCCAGGTGGAATGCCTTATCCCTTGTTCCCTTCCTACAGTGGTGCTGGTGGTAGGGTGGTTGGTTCATCTTAGTTTCTCAAATCAGGCTTTGACTCCATTTTCCTATTGGAGGAAAATTTAGGAAAATGCATTCTGTTGTGGGCAAGTTCTACAGTTGCCAGCACATCTTGAGAAAAACGGGGCTTTATGGCTTGACCTGGGTTTGTGTCTACCTTCACTAACTTAAAAAAACACATTTGTTACTTTAAAAAAATCAGACATTGACAATGGACTTTTGGGGCACTGTCCCCCGCCCCCTCTTGTCGTGGAAGTGACTCCTTAGGGGCAAACTTGTGTGCTATGGCCACACCCATGGAATGCAGGATGGACGCAAAAGGGCAGGGCTTAGATCAGGCCAGACCAAATGCTTGTCACCTGGCCTGACCCAAGGATGTGAAAATACTGGACACAAGCCAGCATTGTATCCAGATTTGAATTTATTCAGCAGTCATTTGGTTTGTTGCTCGCTTTTTTTGGCCCGTCATAAGCACCTCAAAGAATACCTCTGGATGAATCTGGAAGATTTCATTAAGAGCTCCCGTGTGAACCTTGCTGATACTAGTGAAATCTGCTTTGAAGCTGCAAGAGATAAAAAGGAAGTTATAAATAAAAGCAGTTGGCATATGTTTAATGCTATTTTAATTTGCTGCATTATGTTAAATAGTGTCACTGTTTGCATACAAATTCCGAATGCCAGCTTTCAGACTTAGAACAGTGGCCTGTATGTTTGCACCCAGCTGGGGCAGCTTGCTGTTGCCTGTGTCATCTTCTAGGATAGCTTGGCTGCCCGGGGCTTGGCTTGAGAGTCCAGGTGAGCAAGCAAGGGTCTGGCCTTGAGCGGCTGCCCGGGCAGGATTCTGACCTTAGGGATGTCACTGAAAGCAGAGAAGAGCAGGAGAGCAAATCCAGGGAGGTGTATCCCCAGCAGGGTACAAAGGAGGGTTAGGTTTAGGTTTCATTTTTCTAGGTTTTTTTTTGTTTTGTTTATATTTGTTTACATTGCCAGACATCAAAACCAGAGTCTCACATGGCTAGGCTGGTACTTTACCACTGAACTACATTCCACGCTGTGCACGCTCGTGTGTGTGTGTGTGTGTGTTGCGTACTGTGCCTGCCCACCCACCCACTCCTGAGCTCTATCCCAGCCCTTTCTTTTATTTCTTTTTTTAGTTGTTATTTTGAGAGCCTTACTAATTTATGATGCAGGCTGGCCTTGAACTTGTAATCCTCCTGCCTAGCCTCCTGAGCTGCTGGGATCATAGGTGTGGGCCATTGCCACCTTACCTGGCTCCATTCCCCTTCTTATTATCTTTAAGTTGCAGTCAATGACAGTATGTAAATTTATACTACTGTATAATCACCAGCACCCACAAAACTTTCCACCCTGTAAAACAGAATCCTTTACGTATTAGCCAACAGCTCTCCATCCACCCTCCGGCAGCCTCGGAAACTGTTCTCCTTTCTGGGTTTATGTATTCGGCTACTCTGCACACCTCGGACAGTTGAAATTCTTGGTCTTTTTGTGATCGACTTACTTAGCTTAGCGTAATGTCTTCAGCATTCACCCACGCCACAGCCAGTGTCAGTATTTCCATCCTTTTTAAGGCTGAATGACACCCTGTTGTCTGCGTTCACCACATTCCGTGTGTTCAGTCCTTTGCTGGCATCTGTGCAACTTCCATCCTTGAGTCATTGTGAGTGGAGGTGCTGTGAATGTGGGTGTACAGTTTTCCAAGTTGTTCATTTCTTCTGGGAAAATACCCACAGCTGGGATTGTTAGATCATGTGGAATCTATCTGTAAGTTTTCCAAAACTACCATATAGTTTTCTATAGTGAGAATAGCATTTTTTCATTCTCACAGTAGTGTACGTTTCTAGTGTGTTTACACTCCTATCAACATTTGTTTGGTTTTGATTTTAAAATTACAATGGATGTACATGGGCCTGGTGGCCTAGGCCTATAATCTCAGCATTCTGGGAGACTGAGGCGGGAGGATTGTAAGTTCAGGCTTATCTTGGACAACTTAGTCACTTAGCAAGACCCTGTCTTAAAATCAACTGAAAAAAAAAAAATAGGCTAGTGATATAACTTAGAATGAAGTCTCTGGGTTCCATCCCCAACACCCGCCCCTTGCCCCCAAGTAGTGATGGATATGAAGGGCTAGCTCATTGTGTTATTTTAATTTGCCTAATCTATTAAGCAGCTTTTTTTCTATGCTGTTGACCATCTGTGTATCTTGTTTGGAAAAATGTCTATGAAATCTCTTTTCCTCTTTGTGAATTGGTCTGTCTGATTTATTTCTTTTGGATTGTGGGAGTCCTTCATATATTCTGGGTATGAATTCCATACCTGGTACATAAATTTGCACACATTTTGTCCATGCTGGGCTGTCCTTCCCTAAGTTGATAGTGTTCTTTGAGGCCTAAAATTTTTTATAACTCCAAAGAAGCCCAATTTAAATATTTTTTCTCTTCTTAACTTACATCTTTGATGTCATATCCAGGAAATCATCACCAAATCTGATGTTAGGAGGCTTTATTTTTGCGTTGTTTTCTTGGAAATTTATACTTTAAGCTCTTATGTTTAGGTCTTTGAATTATTTTAAGATATGTAAAATACTCTTAGTTTTTTATTACAAAGAGATTTATTATGGAAAATAAAGGCAGTCTCTTCCTCCCTGCAGGCACCTTTCTGCTCCTGGAGCAGCATTTGCCATCTGTGCTGGTCATTCACTGTACCTGCCGGGGTGCCACCATCTCTGTAGGTCCTTCTCGGGTTTTCCTGGATGAAGTGAGACTGGTGCCTTGGATGTACACGCTCTTGTCTCCTCTTGTTTACCAAGTTAGGAGCACTGAGATGGCTAGGTGAATTTGCATGCTATGTTTCTCAGAGCTTTTGCCCATGCCTTGTGTCACTTTTCAGTGACTTGCATTCTACAGGAACACAACACAGATTAACTAGATATCCAATTATAAAGTTATGAGCCAGGCTGGGTGGTGTAGGCTTGTGATCCCAGCTTTGGGAGGCTGAGGCACGAGGATTGCATGTTTAAGCCCAGCCTGTGCAACTTAGTGAGACTGTGTCTCAATATAAAAAAAAAAAAAATGGGATGAGGTTATAGCTTAGTATGTAGGGAATAGGATGGATCTTCAGTACCAGAAGAGGGGGAAAGAAGTTATAACCTGATGATATTATGTAAATAGAAGAAGTAAGAAAATTTATGATAGAAGGCTCAATTCAGTTTTGTTTTCTTTAAACAAGAGTGCAACCTGCTGTGAAAGCTATCAGCATTACAAGGAGGAGAAGAGAAGCATTGTTACACCAGTACACTTTAGGACTGTGTAAGGCATTTATACCTTCATGACTTTACCCAGACAACAGAGGCTGATTTTCTTAGGCAACCATGAGGTGCGTGTCCAATGAGAGAATCTGGTTGCCTGGAAGAACACTTTCATCATGGACCTAAGGAGCATGTTCTCAGCTTGACTAGAATGTGTGTACTTCTCATGCCTAGGTGTAACCTGCAGAACCCTCCCTGCCTCCCGTGTCCAGCAGCCGGAGGTCACAGCAGCACCTGCTAGAGAGGAGTAGTGAACGTGGGCAGTGTCTTGAGGAGCGTGCTGACGCACTCACCATGAGAGACCACCAAAAGCTGAGGGGTTGTGGTTTCATTTATAGGCAGCAGTGATTGTGGAAGGCAGTGCTTTTCGGAGATATGTGTAATGGCTGCAGATCCAAATCACAACAGCGATTACTAATAATCTAAAACAGGTGTTCAGGTGTTTCTTTTTGCAAAATGTTCTTAACATTCTCAAATTCGATCCTCTTGGGGCAAGAGCCTTACCTTTGTGAGTGTAAACCGTAATTATCAGAGCCACATTTGCTCTCGGGGACCACTTTAATTATAAGTTGCACTTACAGCGACATTCCACAATCGACGGAAGCTTCCTAAGGTGGTGAACAGCCCTGTTGCCTTAGAGGCAAATGTTCTAAGGTGGGTTAGTTACAACGAGTTCGATGTTGTGAATGAACACACCACGGTACCACGTGCTACCCAGAGGGGCCATGTAAAAGCTTTGCCTGCACATCTGTGATACAGACATAAATATGGCCTTCTAGGTCTGTGTTTTTATTTAAGCTCTTTCATGAATTCTTGTTAAATATGTAATCCAGTGATTCAGCCAGTCAGTAAAGATTGATTGAATACTTAATTTGTACTCTAGGGACCAAGAGAAATGCAATATAAACAATGTCCCCACTCTCAGAACACATAAGAAATAGATTTATGGATTCTACAGCTACCTTTGCTCAACATTTATTGAGTCCTAACCATGTATAAAGTTGTGCCTAAAATGGTGCAGAAATTAATGGCCTGTCGCTTTTTAGTAGTTATTTTTATAAAATTTCATGACATTTTAACATGATGCTTAAATTTCTCTTGAAATTCTCAGTGGTTTGAAATGTTCTGGGCATTGAACTCTGGGCCTTGTGCATGCCCACTGCCTGCTCTCCTGAGTTACACCAGCCCTTGTGTGTTGGAAAATACATTCCCAAAGACCATAATAGAAATGTTTGCTGAAGCCCCTGTGTGGGCTTCAAATTTGAGATATATCTGTTTTACCAGCTTTTGAAATACTTTGAAATCTACATTTTTGTATAATTTCTGTTGCTACGTGACCCTTTTGTAGCCTGAAAACGCGATAAGTGTACATGGTGATACTTGAGGCTTGTCAAAACTTGCCAGTAAGGTTTGCTAAGGGTGAAGGTGTGTCTAACTTTCCATGTTTCAGTATGTTTAAAATGGTTGCTTTTTGTTTTTCTTTTTAAAAAGACAGATCATTTTGGCTAGATTTTTACTTAAGATCGAGGAGGTTAATTACCGTTCGTTTAAGAACTGCTGTCACACCCACGGTTTTGTATGAATTTTGATTTGTAGCTCATGTTTGTCTGGCAGTAGTAGCAAGTATCTCCACGGTACAGGTACTTTAAAGTAAGGGTCCTTTAGGACATTAAAGCTCTACACAAAGCATCTGTGTGGGAAAGAGAAAAAGTTGCTTTCAGCGTGCTAGCAAATGATACAATGATGCACTTACGGTGTTTTGGGTTTTAAACCAAGAATTTGTTCCATGTCTACTTGGGTTTGCAGTAAGTTCCCCAAAGCTGGAATCCTCTATCAAAGGGGATACAAGGAAAGAATCGTGGGAACACTCTTACTGTGGAAAAAGAGAACAGCTGCACTTGGAAAAGCCACTGAGCATGTCCAAATTTTGTTACAGTTTTAGAGAGATATTTACCGTTTTGGAAAGTGTGCGAACCTGGTGTGTGTATTGATTTCTTACCTCTGGTAGTTTGAGCTACATTAGTGTTACGTATTTTGAATTCCTTTTCGGATGCCCAGGTAACTTAGTGTAGTAGAGTTGTGTCTCCATGGAGACTGCGTAAGTTGGCGAGCAGTGGGATCCTTGAATGTCAGTTTAATAGTTTGGTGTTCAGTTGCTAACAGGGGGACATAGGAAAGTTTTGTTTAGGAGAATGCCATGAGAATTAGGCTGGGGGAATGGTTGATTGAGAAGTGGTACATTCTGTTCCGTGGGAGGAGGAGGAAGAGTGAGGAAGCAGGCCCAGTGGTCTGGGAGAAAGCTTGAGCAAAGGTGTCCGGAGGTGGGAAGGTCAGAGACCTTGTGTTGGAGGGACTGGGAAGATGAAGATGTGGGAAGCTGAGTGTGGCTGTTAAGAGGCTCAAGAGAGAAGGAGGCTGGGAGTGGGGGAGGATTGGGAGGTCACCGTATAGTATAGCTGGAGGTTCTGTAGCATGAGCGCATGAGCTTGTGTTGCAGTGCAGCGGGGAGTTGGGAACGGTGGCCTCGGGTTCAGAGAAGCAGCTGGAGGAGTGAGAGGTGGCGTTTCTGTTGCCTGTCAGTCATTGTGCTCCCAGCACCTAACTTGACTCATGACCATTAGTGATCAGAGGCTGTGCGTATGGAAACTGCATTTGAGGTCTGGGGCATGCTAAAGTCAGGCAGTCAGGCGCAGAGCACAGTCAGAGAGCCTGTGGTGGGAAGAACTTCTAGACTTCCCCGTGTCTGTGTTCACATCCACATGCCTCTGGGCGTGGTAGCTTCAGTGAGAACTGGAGAGGTGTGTGCCTTTCAGGCAGTGGAGCAGAGTGGCTTGGAGAGAGCTCAGGAGTCAGGTCACCCAGTGGAAACCCTGGCTTTGCCACATCAAGCTAAATATTTGGTTGTGGGAAAGTTACTTAATCTTTCCGAAGGTTCCGTTTCTTTTTTTGTAAAGAGGAAACAAGTAATAGCCACTTTTGAAGGGTGCACTGAGATCTCTGCAAAATGAATTTTAAGTCTTTACCCAGAATACCTGTAATGTGCCAGGCGCTGCTTTTGGTCCTGGGCTGCAATGGTAAGTAAGGTGTGTGAGCTTGTGGAGTTGCCATTCCACTGAGTCTGGGAAGATTTGGCACATTTCTCCAGGGAATATCTATAAATCACCAAATATAATACCAGCTTGAAAGCCAACTCTATTAATGTCCTAGAGAGGAGAAATTTTTTTTTTCTCCCACATAGGTAGCAATTGTGGAAGTCTCGCCTGTGTTGCCCAAGCTGACCTTGAACTCCTGGCCTTAGTGATCCTCCTGTCTCAGCCTCCTTTCAGTAGCACATACAACAACCAGCTGGAGGACACTCTTTTCTTATTTTTAAGAGGACATATGGACAGGGCTTCCCCTGGCAAATGCGTTTAGAACATGGTGCTGACCATTACTAATTTGAAAGAAGACATTAGTACACTGTGGGGATGTGCCAGCCAGTGGAACAATCGCGGTACCCTTATCCCTGAGAGTCCTTCGCGTGCCCTGGAAATTCTGGTCGCTCTGTAGCAACGGTGGTGCGCAGACTGATTTTGTGTGTTCGAGTTTTCCTTTACTCCGGTTCCATGGCAAGCACGAGGGAGGACTATGCTTCCCTGACATTTGCTCAGCACACGTGTTTGCTGTTCCACAGGCCCCACGTTACATCACGTGTCAGGGGTAAAAGGCAAGCAAGCGAATGAAGCAAAACTTGAAGAAAAGTATTGATATTGTAGGAAGTAAAGTTAAAGATCGTTTCCATAATAAAGTAAGAACAGTTAAAGGAAGTGACTGTTCAGGCCTGACCATGGAGCCTGGCACAACGAGCGGTGTTGCCCGGTGGCGTGAAGAGTAGAGAGATAAGTCTGATGGATTCGAGAACGTGCTAGGGCCTGTCCTTACAAACTTCACAAACTGAAAAAGCCATGTATCACTTGAGAGCCAGCAGGATAGAAGCTGCCATGGAGCCCGTGTGGCGAACAAGGCCCTCAGAATGGGGCGGCCTCCAGGGGCTGCCATGGGAAAAAGGTGAACCCTTCTGGGGAGCTGCCCTCAAACCTCTTAGCCCCAGGCGCATCATTAAGCCTCCCCACTCATTTGTAGGATTCCCTGTAGCAAAATGAAGCTCTTTAAAAGAGGGATTAGGGACCTGCCCTTATTAATTAAGCATAGACCTTTTCTTTTTCCTGAAGCCAGAAGAGCTTTGTGTAATTATAGTTTGGGAAGGCAAGGGTGATCCCATAGTTAAAGCTACACCCACCAAGGCGCTTGGCTTAACTGCCCAGGCGAGTCTGTCCAGGGCTTCAGAGAATCTGGCCTTTGTCCTTACAGGTTAGGAGGCATACCAGAAGCCTCTTCCGCATGCTGTGGGGGGTCACCGGTGCTGTGACTCATGCTGATCTGTAGAGGTGACATCCAGGCGCACACACACACACATCAGTTTGTTCCCTCCTTCCCCTTCGCTTGCTTATTTCAGAAGAATAAATGAAGCAAAGCAAGGTTTTTGTGATTTCCCTGAAAATGTACGTGGATTGTGAGTGGTTTTGGGGGTGGTTTGTTTTAAGTGTCCTTTGTGTCCTGTTCAGTAATCCCCACCAGTTGTGCGTTCTTTTTGAGGTATCCCTAGTGGAAGAGGGATGGGTTATAGGGTTCTGCAAAAGGAGACGCTCCTTAAGTTTTGCTCAACTGGTAGATAGGTTTTAAAAATAGCTCTTGGATTTCGCAGTGTGGAGCGCCATGTGTGAGCTCCTGGACGACATGTGTCCTGCATGTCACAAAAACCCTTCACAAGTGTTACCTAATTAACCACACACACACACTGACAGGTGGCCGGCCCCTCCGTGGCTTGTAAGAGCGTACCGTCTCTGAGCTGTGTCTTTGTGTCTTGGGGCTATACTACCCCAAGAGAGAAGGCACCTTCCATAAATCGCAGTCGAAACAGACGATCCAGGATCCTCCGTGGGACATGAGTAATTATGAAGTGAGATCCAACACTATCCTTCAGCAGCTGCTAATTTCAAAGTGGGCCATGGCCTTGGTTTATAGATGGATGTCTGTGATTGGTAGCAGGGAAGTGGGTGCCAGCTGAGGGTTAGTGGGGTCAACTTGGTGGCCTTTTATTACAATCTGGGGTTTATAAGGTGCATTGATGAACTAACCCTAAAGGATTCTGTTGTTGCTCTTTCTGTAGCTACCGGATAACACAATGGAGGAGGTAACAATCAGTTCTTCAGTTCAATTTTTAAAATTTGTACAATTTGATTGTAATTAAGAGGAAATTTTCAATTCAAGAAAATAATGAGTTGCTCTCACTTGCAAAGCATTCCATTCTCTTTCTTCTTGGTGGATTACTCAGTATAAATAAGGACAAGCGGCTATTCCTCATCCCCACCAAAATGCTCAATACATGTGGAAGAGGGGGAAAAGGGGGGGAATGTGTGTGTGTGTGTGTGTGTGTGTGTGTGTGTGTGTGTGTAATATGAAGAGAGGGCGAGAGAGGGATCATGGTTTCTGTGCTTTCTTGAAGATGTTTCTTTCATTTTTCGCTTTACTCTTATGCTGTAGCCCTTATGTTTTCTGAACCAGGTTACACAGTGTTCATCCCTGGGCACAAAAGAACCCCCCATAAAAACAAATCCAATTTGTAAATGGCGCTGACTTCCTACTACCTGTAGAGCACTAGTCTTTGTGTGCATGGTGCTTCCACTTCCGTTTCCTATCCTCCACTCCTTCCATTCATTTATTATTTTACAAATACTTATCAGACGTATGCTTTGTACCAGGGTCTTTGCTGGGTCTTGAGACAACAAGCCACTGGCCAGAACTTGCACCGGTGCCCTGGGAGGCCCAGAAGCCTGGCTGCACGCTGCGATGGGTATGCCTGGCTCAGACCTCCAGTCCAAGGCCCACGAAGCGACACCTTTGACTTCCTTAAAGTTCTGCCAATATTATTCACTAGCCTCTAGACTCTAAACCTTGGCTTTTAAAGCCCTCTACTGTCCTTTCTCAGATACCAAATCTTGCTGGGTGACCACGCCCTTTCCTTCACCCACCTGCCATTTTCATGGTGGGCACTGCCCACCCAGCATCATAACATTTGGATGAAATGCAGAGGGTTACTGCCTATGGCTCTGTGGATAATTTTTGGCAAAGAACTGATGGATCATCTCCATTTCCAAGGACAGTTTTTCTCTTTGGTATAATGCTATCGTGAATGGTCAGGTGTATTTATCACATAATAAAAATTAGAACATTTGAAGAGCATCTTTGTGGCAGCCTTGACATAGAGTAGGTGTCACAGTTACACTGGAGCGCCAGTGTTTTCTTACCCCAGCAGCAACGGGATTAGAGTTCTGCTCCACCAGGCCCAGCTGAATTCTCTTTTTGTTGAATTTTTGTACAGACTAAATGAAAAATCCAAGTGTTAGTGCTTTGAATGTTCTTACATTATTTTGGGACTCAATAGGGAAAACATGGCTGATATAGACATGTAGCTTATCCCTGTAGGGGCTGGGTCTTTATAAAAAGGAAAACACAGATCTATTGGCGCGGTGCGCAATTCGTTATGGTCTTAGCTCCCAAAATAGCAGTCATGTCTGCAGATTCATTTCAGGCTCTTTCGGTGGCCGTGTGATATTTAGGGACACTGTTAGCACTCCCGCCCCCCCGTTCTCCAACACGTCAGCCGCTTTGTCTGGCCTCGTTGCTTTTGTCTGTGCTGTTGCAGATGCTGGGGAAGGACCACTCACCTGTTCTGCCCTTGGTCATCATGTCTAAACGTGCTTCCTGTTTGTCCTCTTCTGAGGTTTTTGTTTGCTTGCTTTTCCTGGGAGGGGGGAAGACTACCTGCGAGAGGAAAACTGGCGTAAGGATTTACACGTACAGATTTTCTTCATGTACTGTACATAATCTTATATGAAATAATTGGTTTCGAATTACCAGTGTAGCAGTATTTAGGTGATTAAGGCTGGTTAAAAGATAAAATATTTTGGTTCTTCCTTTCCAGGCTATAAGAAAGTAGAGTTTGACAAGGCATTGAAAGAAAACAGAGAAAGTAAAGCAAATTTTCGGTGATGAAAGCTCAGAATTATTTATGTTTCAGAATCTTTAATAATACAGTGCAATTAAAAAATTGAGGTACTCTAGTTTGTAGGTTTTGAATAACATTATCTTTAAAAGGCAAATACTCCACAAAGATCTATTTGTAGAAAAGAAATTAGTCATTATATGAATGATGCAAAATTTAAAAGTTAACACGTGTCTTTTGTGTCAGGAGTTTCCCATATCCTAGATATAGAATGAAACCTTAATACTGCGCACACAAATGCTGTATATATACTGTGTATATGCTGCATATGTACCGTGTATATAAATTTTGAACTATATCTGATTCTGAGTTTCTGGAATGAATAACACAGTTTAAGTAGAAACACTTTTTGTTTTTCAAGTTTGAAAGTAGTATAAGGAAAAATAAGAAAATTTAGAAAAGGCTTAAAAGTCACAATAAAGATTTATGTTTAAGTTCCCATTTGTACTTCCTACTTAGTTATAACCACAGGCTTTTTTCTGACATATGTGTTTATTCAGAAAATACTGAATACTTACTAAGTGCCAGGCCCTTGCCTGAGTTCTGGGGATGCGTCAGTGAACAGAACATAGAGAATGCCCTGTCCTGGAGAAGGGTGAACTGCACTGTATATCTATGCATGTTATATACTGAAGAACATTTTGGGATCAAGCTGTGTGTGGACAGGGTGCTTGCTTACATTCCCCAACCATCTGTAAGAATATTTTTTTCTTTGTTAAATATTCTTTTGCGCTGCTGTTATTAGTGGTTGTATATCCTTTTGTCTTATGAATATACCACGTAAGGATCCCCCAACTTTAGCTATTGAAACAATTTCAGTTTATTTTCATTATAAATATAAGTGACCATGAGCATTCTTAAGTGTGCATCTTCAGCTTAATATCTTATTGTCTCTTCAGGATCAATTTTAAGATATTCCTTTAGAAGACTAGACAGCAGAAACATTTTAAAGATTCCTGGAACACTCTTGAATCACCACCAGGAAATACTATATAGTTTGCTCTCCTACCAGCACTATATATGTGTTCCTTTCATTATTTTATACTTCCTAATATTGAATATGGCCATCAAGAAAACAAAAATACCCTCCTACCAGTTTGGTGAAAAGTAGTCTCATTATGCTTTCAAAATTATATTTCTTTGGATAATTGTGCAAATGCACATATTTTATATTATTTTTATGAATTTATTTTTGTATGTGAAGTAACATTTTTATTTATTCCTCAGTGGCACTCTTTATGTATTGAGTCATGTAGCCAATTACCTTGTATGTGGCAAATTTTCCTTTCCATGGAAAGTGTGAGTGTATTTTTTTTCCTTGTAATTTCAAGTGAGTCACGAGGAGGGAAATTAGGGCCTGCCTTTGTTGTGGTGGTGGTGGTGGTGTGTGTGTGTGGGTGTGTGTGTGTGTGTGTGTGTTGCATGGAATTGAATCCCAACATGCTAGGCAAAAGTGGTGCACCTCTGAACTGTCCTCATCTTGGTCTGTGGGAGCAGTTAGGTTTTAAACCAGATTCTCTCTCCCTAGCTACAGTAGCAGTGACTCAGGTGCTGTACCAGCTGTACTCCTGAGCATCAGCACTCATGAAGGACGTAAGTTCTCTGCGGACAGGGTGGCCTTTACAGTGGCAGTCTGTACTTCCCGCCTGAGCTGGCGGTGTCGTGCAGGTACAAGCAGATATATGAGCGTGACGGGCCAACTCTGTCCTGGTCAGATCACTCTTCCCTTTGCCTCTCCTCATTATAGTCATTAGCGGCACGGGGGAATATAATTGATTTTTAAAAATGAGTGCTATCTATATGTACCACAGTGTGTGTCAAATTAGAGCTGTGGAAAGAAAGAGTCGCGCCTTGTGGCTGTGAACGAACCAACGAGATCCTGACAAATGGCTGTTGTTCTGAACACTGAGAATAGATTTATGTTTAATCCAGAGTAAACTATGCAACCAGGTAATAATTTTGAGCAATGAAGTGAGTTTGCAACAGGAATCATTAAAGAAACAGATAAATCACAGTAATTTCAACATGGCACTTTTGCTATTCAATAAATGGGTATTTTAAATTTCATTTGCTTTTGAACTAAGTTCAATAATTTATAGAGTAAGTCACTCAAAGATTAATGCTCAGAAGGGAGGAAAATCACTACACAGGAACAGAAACATATCATTTATTTATATTGCATTGCAGCCTTGTCTGCCTGTGTTTCCACTATAAACCTGAGTCTGGAAGCATATATAATAAAAAGTTTGCCCTGGGCTGAAGTTGGGCATTTGTTTCAACTTCCCGAGACTCTAGTTTTTGTTTTATTTTTTTCTCTCACAAACAGTAGAACGGTGATTTGCCACGTTTTTTGTCATTAGAGAATATGACTATTCCAGAGTTCATTGATTTTATTTTTGAGAGATTCTTCTTGGCTTTATTTATTTATTTATTTATTTCAATCTACAGCTGGGCAAGCTTCATAAAATGAAATGTGTTCCCCATGTATTTTATTATTTATTTATTTTTTGCAATGCTGGTCATTGAACCCAGAGCCTCAGCACCTGCCTAGCAGGCAGTCTCAACTTACTGGGAAGGTAAGTTTTTGGCCGATGGTTACAGAATGTATGGATTCCACTGATTCTTCACCGTACTAACAATAGCTACACATAAAGTAATTAAAGCTATTTTGAAAATATAATTCAATGCATGAAAAAGCAGGTGGTTAAATGTCATGATGGCACCATTTAATTTTTACAAAAAAGACAGTAATGATGCTTCATCATAAAGTGTGAGCTCATCTCTTAGAGTCATTAATATTTGGATTCCCCATTTCAGTCAGGATAAATAATTTTGTACGTATTCAAAGAGCTCTGTAGCCCAGACTGGTCCTGAACTAACCATGGAGTTCTGTGAGTCCAATGAGTCCTCCTGCCTCAGCCTCCTGAGTGCTGGGATTACAGGCATGCACCACCATGCCCAGCTTATGTGGTGCTGGAGAATTGAACTTGTGTACTTAGCGCTTGCTAGGCAAGTGCTTTAACTGCTGAGCCATTCCTCCAGCCCCTGAATGCCCAATCTTTATCATCTTCAGTTCAGATAGTATTTGGATGGTTACATGGAAGGTTTTTATTTTATTTTTATTGTTATCTGTTCCTTACACTTGACCATGGGCAACTGAAGTTCTGTGTCTGTTCTTTATTCTGCTGGTTCCTAGTTTGTAAATTGAGAACAGAGTTGACACTTAAGAAGTATTGGGTGAGGAAATGAATATACATTGTTACAGGTGGACACCAACTTCAGCTTTGCAAAATGTTTTAATTCGTGAGTTAGGACTTAAGTTCATTTTTCTATATAAATGAAATATAAACTGCAAATAGTCCTACAAAAACTTACTTGTTTCCCAATGATTGTCCTCAAGAAGTAGTCACAGTAGTCGGTGTGAGGTCTGACCAGTTCCTGGATAAGCCCCACCCCTCAGCCTTGTGGTTGAGCTCCACTCCTCCATTGACATAGTTTGCAAATATTGTTACTAATTTACTCTATCGTCAGACACTTGACTGTTATGTATATAAATACCGACTCTTTCTTTTCCCTTTAACTTTAAAACCGTTAGTGTGAACACTATTGATAAGTCTAGAGTTCAGGTGTTGGCTCCAGATGAATGATTCCCTTCAACCTGCAGACCACTGAATCTCAGACTGGAGGCAGCTCTGCAGTGTTGTGTGGGGCGGTTCTCAAAGTATGGTTCCCCTCAGTGAGCAGCCCCAGCTTCACCTGAGAGCTCAGTAGAACTGCTCCTTAGCAGGGCCCACTCCAGACCTACTGGACCTGAAACTCTGGAGTGTGTGTGGGGGGCGCCTGATAGCCCTCCAGTGAAGTATGGTGCATTAAGTTTGAGAACCTGTGTTACAGGGCTTCTTGGAGCTTGGTCCCAGGATGGGGTGTTTGTGTGTGAGCACAGTAGGTGCTGTGACCCTCAACTCCTAGCTCTGGAGCATGCAGTATGCCTGATCTGATATTCATGCACCATGTAAAGGGGCCATGGAGCCTTCCAAGATTCAGGTTCATAGTCAGGTGTGTTGCTGGGGTACACGGACCCTTTGGTCCAGTGTGGCCATCCAGCCTCAAGATGAGTTTTGCATGCACAAGGCTGCACATTAGGACTTGGTCAGTGGTTTGTAATACCCAACTCAAAATTATCAGTAGATTTGACATGTTTTCATAGGAAAACCTCACTATTCTAATCAAACCAAGTGCTGATAGATCCTTGAAATAGAAGTTGCTGAATTTAAATGTTTGTAAAAATGCTTAAAGCAATCCTTATTATTTAGTTGTGTATCATTTCTTGCTAGTAATTGACCAATAAGAACATTAAATTGTCATCATTAAAATTTTGATCTGGATAGGAAACAAGGAAATGAACTTTAGAGATGGGGTTTGGGTCTGGGGGTTGGGGAACATGGACAGGTAGGGAGAAGTAAAACGTTAGATGTAATGTGTGTATGTGTCAATTTCCATTGGATGTTGAATATATGTTACAAACATGCTAATATAACAATAATTGGAAACTTTTGATATAGAATGGTTATGTAGTTGTTCCTTCAAGCATATACCCTGAGTCTTTGAAAAAAATTTTTTTTTCAAGTAAACTCAAGGATCTTTCTGAGTGTTACTCCATCATCCTGGACTGAGAAACTATCATGTCTCCCCTCCCCTCTCCTCCCCCCCCTTCTACTTTTCTTTCCTCTTTTATTCTCCCTCCCCCTCTCCTCCCATTCCCCCTCCCTCCCTCCCTCCCTCCCTCCCTCCCTCCCTCACTTCCCCATTCCTCCCTTTTGCCCTTTTTACCTTCTTTCATTTTAAGAACGTGTCTCACTGAGTTGCCCAGGCTGGTGTTGAATTTGTGATCTACGTGCCTCAGCATCTGAGGTAACAAACCTAAGATTTTTGAAAAAGAAAAGATTCTGTTTGGAAGTTTTATTGTCACAGGACAGGTTACAATTTTTTCCCAAACTGACACAGGACCCAGACTCTCCCTGTCCATGGAGTAGGTCCACAGACTCATGTCACTAAAAAAAGCATTTTCAGGACTAGTCAGGAAAGATACATTAGCCAAGAAAATGTAAAAGTCCGCACTCGAAGACATTTGAGCCCTCATTGTATGGAAATAGATGAAAGACATTTAAAAGCACACACTTAGAGTTCAAGTACTTATGAGAAGATAATTCAAAAGTACACACATAAAGTGGGATGCTACAAAACACTTCAGCGCATACACCCTCAGAACATCACCCTTTGTTATATGAAAAGGGATGCTCAAAACAAAGTACACACTCAAAGGATTAGGGTATAGGCCCTTCTGAGATGATAACGGAAGTGCGCTGTGCAGCCAGAACCAGGCATATTTATGTCTTGCTTTGGAAGTAAAATCTGAAATTTGGGCAACTATAGAAAGTTTGAGTTTTGGTCCCACCCACAGGTAAAAAGGTAATGGCTCATTTTCTATTGTTCTATGCAGTTAACTGGGTAAGCAACAATGTTTTGCCTAAAAACATTCTTTCAGCTTTCTGAATCTGCTTAAGATCAGGTTTGTAAACTGTCAGTGAAGCTAGTTTATAGAATTAATGCGTCTTTAACGAATTTTGCCTGTGGTAGGCCAGGAAGAAAAGCATTAAAAAAAAAAAAAAAAGGAAAACCTTGGGTGACTATACTGAATAGCAGTCTTCTCATAAGTATATATTTTTTTTAAATTATGATTTTTTTTTCTTGGTGTCCTTTCTACCTATCCAACTTCTAAGGTATCCTACCTCCATGGCAGTTCAGTTTTTGATATCTTGTCTGTCCTCGTCTTATGCCCCTTAGTATCATTAGACATTATGTAAACTTCCAATAAAAACTTCCCGCCTCAAACCCTTCCAGTGTGTCCAGTGTTTTGTGTTGTCCTCTGAGAGCCACCTTAGACCAGAGGCTGGGAAGCTCACGCTGGGTGCTCTTCACGTGTGTGTTTTCTGCTGTTTGAGGAAGCACCCTCATCTGTCCCATTGCCCTTGGTTGTCTGCTGCCATTTCTAGGTGCCATTCTAATGAAGATGCTCTGTTTTCCTCTGTCCCCTGGACAGGGTGGAATCCAGAGCTAAGCAGAGTTCCACAGATGTCACCTGCCTGCTGCCAGAACAGGAAGAAGGAAAGTTGCACTGTGATACAGACAGGAAGTGCGAGCTACCCCAGGAGTGACTGTAGAAGTCTATGCTAGTCGGTGCTGTGGGTTGGATCTGGAATGCCCTCCAGAAGCCTCACGTGCCTGTGGATATTGTGTACTGTTGGGAAGTGGGACCTGGTGGGAAGGGGTGGGTGCTTGAGGCTTCACCTGGAGGGGTGTGTGCTGCTTCCACCCTTCTTCTCAGGACTTGTCTCTGTTCCACCATGCTGTGAGGATTTCTTGTCTCACTCCAGCTACAGCCCTGCCATATGAGTCCACCATTTCCAAGCTGCTCACCTGAGAATAAATAGACTGAGACCTTTTGAAACTGTGAGCTAAAATAAGTCTTTCCTTCCTAAAGTTGTGCATTTCAGGAATTGAGTCCCAGCAACCAAAAAGTAACTGAGATACTCATCTTTGCATTACTATAACAGTGTGCCTAAGGCAGCTGATTTTACCGAGAGAAGGTTTTATTTAGCTCACAGTTTTCGAGGCTCATAGTCCAGGGTTCGGTGTCCCTATTTGCTTGGCCTCATTAGAAGGCCGCACATCATTGCCAGAGCTCATGTACAGCAGTGGTCATACCTTGAAATGGAGCAGAGATTGTGGTCCCACAGTTTCTTTTGAGGGCACATCTCTAGTGACCTAAGGACTTCGTGCTAGCCCTTACCTTCTAGAAGTTTCCCTGTTTCCCAAGTGTCACCATGGGGACCAAACCTTTAACACAGCCTTTAGGGGACACTCAACTTCCAGACTATGGCAGTCCCTGGAGTGGAAGATGCGCAAAGGTTGGGGCTGTCTCTTTCACTGACTGATCTTGTTTTTTCCCCTCTCTTCCCCCCCCCAACATTATATATATGTGCATATATATATATATATATATATATATATATATATATATATATGCACATATATATCACAATCCCTTCCTCTCCCCATTTTTGGCCCTCCCACCCCTTCCCCATCCCCCCGTCACACCCATTTGGCTCTATAGAATGCCTGCATTCTGGGTTTCCCAAATCAGAGAAAACATGTGATATTTAACATGTTTAATCTTTTGTGTCTGACTCACATTATCACTCAAATCCCCACTAGAATGGGCCGCAGGGGCCATAGCTTGATGCCTCCTCTCTGGGTCCAACAGAGCCCTTTATTGGGGTGATTTGCCAAAAGTTCTTTTTTTTTTTTTATCTTCCTGTGTCTTTGTTGAGAGTCTTTAACATGGCTTCACCCAGCAATCCACACAAGAAAATAACTGTGACAGTGAAATTCATAAGGCTAGAAAATGTGAGAAAATGAAAAAGAGAAGTTAAATTTCATATTTCTTAGCTGAGTACTGAAAGGTAAATATTGGTATGTTCAAAAGACATGCTACATTAAAAAGGAGCTTAAGTCTGTATTACATTGCTACATTAAATGAACTTAAATCAATACACTTAAAGCAATAGAGTGGCATGCTTAGGTATTTCAGATTCTTTTTAACTTTCATAAATTATTTACTCACATTTCACTAGTTACTAACACTGATCTTTGTTGACTAGAGGAGTGATTGTCACAAGGTATTTGCTCAATAAATAGTTTAATATTTGTATTTAAGTTTATTTTTAATGGAAAGTCATTAACTTTTAAATGTTATTTGAAATGTTTTATGTATTTAATTAAAGAGGTAAAATTTGGAGAGCCATAAGTGGACTCAGACTTTAGTTTGGGCAGGTGGAAAGTCAATTTTCTTTCTCAATAAGTAGTTTTAAGCTAGAAGAATGAGTAGGTGAAAGAGGAGATGGAACAAAGTAGTGGAAAAGTTAGAGGAAGTGAGCTGACGTAGTTGCTTCTGACACTGCTATCTCCCGTGTGTCAGTGTTTTCCAGGAACCTGGTATCATCAGATCTCTTGGCCCATGTGGAGTCCGGAGAGGGTGGGTGGACTGGTTGGACAGGGTCCACTCTGTAGAATGGCTGATGTTGTGGTCTTCACTACTGGGAAGTGCATGGAATGTTTGTAGGTTGGTGTCAGTAAGCCATGTCTTACTAGTAAAGCTAAAAGAAAATGAATTGAAGAACTTGTTAGATTATTTTAAAGTTAATTAAAATGTTTTCACTAACTTTGTGCCTTTAATATTTACATCCCTGTAACACAACCCTTGTATTGCATTTGTTAATAAGACAAGGTATATTTTTCTGAGAAGGTGCTCGTAGTTTGCTAAAATGACCCTGTGATATGATGGCATTTTTCCTGTCCCTGTGCCAGATGCTTGGTGCAGAGAATGCACTCAGTCAGCTTTAGGGTTGCAGCCTATGATCTAGGGCACTGTTTTCTTTAAGGATATGTTTGCTGATTGACTTTTTTTGAGAAGTTAAAGAACCACACTGCCTTGTTTGAAATGGGGTCTTTGGGCACCAGTCTTGACTCTTCGATTGAGACTGTCTCTGAATTTTGCCAATTCATTCCTTAGTAACTCCCTTTACTTCACCGCTGCCATGTTTCGAGATGGCCGTATTCTCCCATCTGCTCATCAGTCTGATTTCTGCCCCTGCCCTAAGTATTCTTTCAGCTCCTCGGAATAGGCGGAAGAGTGTGTCCTTCACAGAAGCCCCTTGGGAGGCCCACTATTCCCTTGGGTCAAGGTCTCAGACCCAGCTCCAGCTTTGACTTGTGTGGCTGGGAACGTCCATGGCAAGATGAGTTCCATAGGAACCCTGCTTGTGGCGCGGGTCAGTACCAAGTAATATTCCCTGCATCCTAGGCCAGAGGAATAGTTTTTCTAGCAGAAATAGGCGCCTGGGACTGCCTGAAAACACAAGGGTATGGTGACATCGACCTTGTAACGCTTGCGGGGGTTGGGGGTAGGGGGTGGGGGGGTGGGTGTCCATCTGTAATGTGTGATTCCATAGCCTGGATTTTGTGAACTAACTTAGTTCTGGAATCAATTTTACTTTAAGATCTTGACTCCTTCCCTTTGTGTCACTTAAATGAGCTCTTTCTTTGGCCTTTCCTTTATCATGTCACACAGAGCTTCAGTATCATAAGCCATCTTAAGGTGTTTTTTGGAACACAGAGAGGTCTAAATAAATATTTAGCTAGTAATCACAAATCTTAGGTTAATGCAGCAAAAGACTTAATGATTCTACCTCAGAGCATTAGTGACCAACTAATAGTTGCCACTTATAGCTTTTTTTCTTATCAAAACTTATAGAAATTAACTAATCTGTTAATTATGGATGGATTTTAAGGCTGCAGTTAATGGAACAGAATTCTACTGTGGAAAAAGTCATCCCGCCACCTTTCTCGTTGATATGACAGGATAATTATTTTTATTTACTTGAACTCATTATCAGAAATTTTATGTACCATATTATGAACTTACCAAAGCCAGAAAGATGACTAATATTTTCTGTTTCACCTGTGAGCAGTGTGGGTGAGGTGAGCTGTTACAAGGTGAAGAGGCCGTGATGGGGTCAGAAACTCACAGGCCCCTGCTGGTTCTTACTACAGTGATTTCACATCACAAAAATGTTTTAAGATGTTCTTGTAGATCTAAGTTGGAGATCTTTTAAGAAATATTTGCCGAGTGACTTTTATGTACTAGTGTAACTCGGCAATCAAAAAGTCTTAAGTCAAACATGAAAATACATGTCCCAGTCAGTGAAACTGAAAAACACAGATTAGTAGAAGTGTCAAACTTATGGGCAAAGTGGTCAGATTTAAACGAATCAAAGCACAGACTCTGACCAGTGCAGTGGGACCAGACTCTGACCAGGAAGCAGTGTCTTGGTTGGGAGGGACCCAGGTCTTGTTTGGTGCTGGACCTTCGTCAGCCTTTGAATTGGGGATCTGGCACACGCTTAAGTGCTGAAGAAACAGATTTTGATGGATTGTGAAGGAACAGTGAATCCCTATTAAGAGGGCGCGAGTGGTCTAATTAAGAGAATCAGATAATTAAGGGGTCCATCTGTCAACAGGTGAATAGAAGAGTTGCTTCCACAGGACCTTTAACAAATACACAGTATTGTTTTGACCACGCATAGATGGGCAGGGGAGCTTTGGAGCTGGGTTCAAAAAGGAAGAACAGGGTTTAGATGGATAGATGAGGAGGAGGAAGACACTGTGGGCAGCATCAGGCTCTTCGTGTACTCACAGGACTGTGGTTACAGTTCATATGCACTGAGAAGAAGGTTTAGGGGTGACCAGTTACAGAGAAGGCTTTTTTATCAGAAATGTAGGCTGTGGGCTTCATCCTGTTAGGAGTGGATTCCTGAAAGTTTCTGGAACTGAGAAATGGTGTGGAGGACCTATTCCAAAGGCCTAGGATGGGGCCCAGGGCTGCATCTCTAACAAGCTTTGGGTACTGATGCTGGCAGTTTTCACACAGCTGGGACTTAGAGTTCTGCTTCAAGATTGGGTAACAGTGATTGAATGCTCTGGTGCTGCTCCATGGTAGGATGTTACAACAGAAAAGGAACCAAGAGATAATTGAGAGGTCCATCTGTCTTTCATTGCCATTGGAAAAACCAAAATGAACCACACACAATAAAACAGGTCTGGGAACAGAGCAGGGACTCACGCTGTCAGGTTCCAGACTGTGCCTCTCACGCCACCCTGCAGTGGTGGGGCAGGTAAAGGATCTCAGATGGTATGGGGTGTGGATGCAAGGAGTCTTGAGAGAAAGGCTGAAATGTGAGAAGCAGCAGCCCCGGTAGCTGAGGAGGAAGGACCTTCCTGCGACAGGGTTAATCCTGGTAAAGTGAACACATGCACCACTGATTGTATATAGCGGAGAAATGAGACAGGGGTGGGACTGATTCCCAGGCAAAGACAGGAATTTCTAGCATTTTGGGCATGCTGTGTTTCAGGACCCCTGGGACCTGTACATACGGTTGCTTTGCACCAGCCCAGGTGTTGATGGCAGCTTACCTGCCCTGAATCCAGGAAAGTGATGAGGCTGGGAGGGTTCCAAGCAGCCTGCCCAACCTGGAGTCCAGTCCTGACCTCACAGTACTTCATAGGTGGGGGCTTTTCAATTTTAATGTAAATATAATGATGTAACTATACTTTTTATGTTTAAAACTGGGAGAAAGAGGCCTACTTCCAGAGTTGACAACCTATTGGAATTTCATATCATAGACTCATTTTAGTAAGATGGAAACCAAATAAAGCCAAGATTAGTTTTTTTTTTTTTTTTTTTTTTTTTTTTTTTTTTTTTTAAAGTAGAGATTTAGGGCTGGGGTGTAGCACAGTGCTAAAAGGTCCGGGAGTTCAATTCCCTGACATCACGTAAGCTGGGAAGGCTATGTGCTCCTGTATTCCCATTACTCAGGAACCCGAGGCAGTGGATTGCTATGAGTTCGAGGCCAGCCTAGGTTACATACTGAGTTCATAATCAACGTGGACTATGGAGCAATAACCTGTCTCAAAGAAAAAAAAAGTACAGGCTTACCGGTATAGATCTTTTTTACAATTTTTTATTTATTAATTTATTTCTGTACAGATATCAGTCTCAGAGTCTTCACCCTGAGCTGTATTTTCTAACTCATTTTAAATTTTATCTCTGGTTTTAGGACAAGGTCTCATTAAGTTACCTAGGCTAGGCTTGAACTTGAGATCCTTCTTGCTCAGCTTCCGAGACATTTGTCTAGGTTTTAATTGGTAAGGATCTCTGCTGAGGGGGGAAAAAAAGTCATACTGTACTTGACTATCAAAAGAAACCACAGCCTACAAGCTACTTGTAAAGTGGCATTTAGAACCACCACCAGCAGTGCCGTCCCCAGCACTGTAGCCCTGGCTTCCATCCACCAGCGCGGTGCACCAGCAGCAGCCCCTGGCATTTCCCTGTCCGTGGCATGTTGCCAGGCGGGCAGTCACATCTGGCTTCTGTGCCTCTTCCTCCCTGTACCCCGTGTGGAGGAGGAGAACTGGTGGGCGCTCGGATTTCTCTCTGCTTTTGCAATAGCACAGAGATTCACCCCGCGTGCTTTTCCAGCTGTGAAGTTCATTTGGCTGGGGATCCAGACAGCAGCACGGGAGGGAGCAGTGCGGATTTCCACAAGCAGCTGCAGCACAGCTGGAGTGGGGACAAGGGCGGGACTTTGCCCCCTTTTCACTCTAGTGTGAGGTACGACGTATTGTCAGACTTTGGACTAAAATGTACTTCTTTAAGGTCAGAGCCTTAGTTTCATATTTGGCCCTTGCCCTTTTAGAAGAAGGAGGGTGTGTGTGTGCACTTGTGTACGTGCGTGCGTGTGTGTGTACAAGCTGATGCAAGCACACCTGTATTCATAAATTTTAGTTTAGGCAAATTACTGACTTTAAATGTGTATCTTTTCTTGTTTGTTAGATATAATAAACAAATTGGAACTTTTTTTTCCACACATGATGTAAGTTAACAGAATATAGACTTGATGTTGTTTTCCCAAGTAATTTTTTTTCCATTTGATTTTTAAAAATTTTTGCAGGGCTAAGGATCAAATCTAGGTCTTCAAATATGGTAGGCAAGTGTCCTACCACTGAGCTAGACCTCTAGCACCTGATTTATATTTTTAACATTATAGTTTAGCCTCTTTCAGTCAAAATATGAATATGAGATGTTTTAATATGGATATTCTATTAACTAAAGAGTGCAGATTTTTTTCTGTGATAGTTATTTTTAAACATTTTAATACCTCAAAATTATTTTAATATAGGACATGACCTAATTAGAGAAATTAGGTCTTAACATGTTTTAGGTGGTTTTAAAAATTTAACTATTGTAATTATAGCTTGTTAGGGTTATTCGGTCTGTGGGGGACTTTTACTATGATTTTTAAAACAGAAAAGTAATATATGTTTGGAAAAGTTGTTGGAAATCGAGAAATATAGTAGTAGAAGTAACCATTACTGTGCTCGTTGGTGTGATTTGTACATATTTTCTCATGCATTTATAACATACACATAGAGATCATTTAAATATATGCAGGAGTCTGGAGATTGTATTTTAAGGCTGGTAGTTCATCTTCGGGGGAAGAAACACCACCACAGGGCACACACTTGGCAGTGCAGAGAACAGAAGTGTAAGTAGTAGCTGTCGGTGCTGGCATGTAGTGCGTATCCCCTGGGCTACTTCCTGTGCACACACATCAACACAGACATGCGAGCATATGTGTTGGGAATATTTCCTTTAGGATTTGTAATGTCTTTAATGATACTTATTCTTCACACAGTTACTCATATGTGGCTTAGCCCATAGGACAAATTTCACACATCTACTTTTTAAAAATTATGTTTAAAATTTTCAAGTAAGGTGTAATTACGACCTTATAAATGAAAGTAGAGGTTTGGGGGGTGTGGACCTCCTGTGTAATTTTGAAAACTCATGTTGAACAGAGACCAAATTATGGAGTCGTTTCTCGTTAACTATGGCTTAGAATACTTAGGTGCACGGCCAGTGAGCATATCATTTTCCAACATTAAAAGGCTGATGTATTTATGCTTGGGGAACAGGAGTGTTACCAGTGAACTCTCTGGTTTTACTTGACTTGAGTGCTTTGGTGTTCATTAATTCTTCCTGTGCTGTCCCCCTTTTCTGGGGCTGCTTTCTGCTTCTGGGCCTGCGAGGCTCCGCCCTCCTGCCCCTCCGTGCCCCTCCTTCTCCAGGACACTGGGTGCACCGGGGGCCAAGCGTGCTGGAGGCTCCAGGAAGAGGAACTTAAGCAGCTTCCTAGCCTGTGTCTTCACTGCTTTTATTTGGGACACCGCACCGGTGCTGCACGTGGCACTGCGGCTGCTTCTGTGTGCTCCCATCTTACTGTTTTTGACACTCTATTGTCCCATAGGAAAAAAAATCTAATTATTTTTTCACTGATAAACAATAGAAAATGATCTGTCACTTCTTCCTTCTGTGTACACAGTGCACCCAAGCCTTGTATCATAGTCTGCACACGTGTTTAACCCATGTGTGTCTCTGAACATCTGCTAGCTGCAGCTCACGCTCTGTAAGATTCCCATTTCTCAGGCTCTGTCCTGTACCTGCAGATGCACACTGTATTTTGCTAGCTACCTGATGCTTTAAATATTTCACATTGTGCATGCTTACTCATGGTAGTAAATACCCTTCCACAGGGTCGGCATTGGTATCTTGTGACACCCCTCACTCAGTCTCATAGTAGTCGAATTTTGCCAATAAGCCATTGTTTTCCTGCCAAACATTTCAGTCCTTAATTTAGTGAATCATTTTTAAGCTTTTTCTAAACTGCATAGTATTTCTACTCTAGGATGCAAAACATTCTTAGAAATGGCTCTAAACAATGGCTGTGCTGTCTGTCCTTGAGTGACAAAGCTAAGATGTTCCTTGAACAACAAAAAACCCCTATTTTGTTACATGTTTTGAAAGAAAAAAAATTCCTGTACAGAAATCTCCTGCTTAAACATCAGTGAGCTGTCTGATAAAACAGTTTGTGTGAAAGTGTTACCAGACTGCATTATAATAGAATGAATTCTAACATATTATGCCCCTAACCAATTTCCTAAGAAGTAGTTAAAACTTACTCACTTTTATAAGAATAACAGAGTATGTTAGAATGAAATGTTTAAAATGTTAACTTCCTGATCACCAAAGTAAGTTTAACTGCTCTGTATGCAGGAGCAGGTCCATTTTGCCCAAAATGCTGTTAATGTCACATTTATCACATGGCATAACAGGTGATACATTCACTCAACACATAAAACCTATTGGAAAAGTTAACGAAGATAATTCCCATGATGGACTGTTACCTGGTGAGGTAGAAACTTAGAGCTTAAAAATAAAGATGAAGGGGTGGGGCCATGGCTCAAGTGATTAGAGCTCTTCCCTTGAAAGTGTGAGAACCGGAGGTTGATTCCTCAGCACCCCTTGATAGCTGCTGGTGGTGATGCAGGCCTGTAATCCTCTGGAGGCTGAGGCAGAAGAATTGCCTCAGTTCTGGGCCAGCCTGGGCTACCTACCGAGTTCAGGACCAGCCTGGGCTACAGAGCCGTATCCTGTCTCAGGGAGAGGGAAAGGGATGGGTAAGAAGTTGAGTTGGTCGTTGTAATTTGATGGGTGGAAGGTCATGAGCTACACTGTTTTATGAAACTGGTGTATCAAGGTTGATATGGAAATGTAAACATGAGCAATTATGGCAATAAAAACTTGGGGGATGTTGGTGAGAGAAGCTCTGCGCAGCTTCACGCTACTCAGATTTTGTTTTTATAACAACCAAGGGCTTGGGACTAGGGCGTGGGTGAGTGAGTTGCTAGTAGTCTGTGGACATTTCACTCTGGACTGCTTGCCTGCCGTTGTCCCATCCTTAGATCTACTTATTTCAGCACATTTGTTGTTTTTATTGTGGGAAAGAATCTAACAAACAAAAACCACCAAATAGCATGAAATACACCCTCCCAAGAGTCCCAAAGCATCCAGCAGTGTCGTCGGCCGCAGCCACGGCGTTATGGAACAGGTCCCAGGACCCGCCCCTCCGCTCTGCCCAAAGCACATTTGTTGCGATGTTCTATATTTGGACTGGATTCCTGCTATCCGCTTGCTTGCTACATTGTAACCTCACTCTGAGTTGTACTTACCTCACTGCTGTAAAAGTTTTCCAATATTTGTGTACCTTTGTGGTTGTGTTAATGACACAATAGGCAACCGTAATAATTAAATGGTTAAATTGGCACCAGCGTGCATCACTTGGGATGATCTACCCTCTTTCTCAAAGTTCATAGAGACTGACAAAACAGTTCTGGAAGTTTACACGCAGGCCCAAGATTGTGATTCCTCCAGACCTTATACCTGACATCCAACCCAGGGCCTTTGCACTGATCCACATACTTAGCCAACTGTTTTAATTTTGATGTTGAGGCAGGGTCTTGTTAGGGTACCCTGGAGCTTGTGTTCACCTGCTTCAGCGTCTCAGGGTGTGAGGTTTATAGATCTGTGGAGTCTTCGTTAGCTGGAATAGCACAGTGAGGTTGTGAGGATATAAATGCAGGGTAAAGCACTTGCCTATCTTTGAATTCAGGCCCTAGCACTGCTAGTGGGGGACTAGGTCGGGCAGGATATCATAGCAGGACTCCTGGAGGAATCCTGTATTAATCTGCTATTTCAAACTTGCGTCATGTTAATGATAATTACCTAAAAGTGCCCATTGTTCTACTTATAACCTAAGGATCAGGTAACCTTCTCTTGTCTGTGGATAAAACTTTGATGAGAACTTTACTTATGTCAGTTTGGAATTATTCTCTGTTTTAAAAAAAAGTGGTGCTGTGTGCACTAGGACAACTCTTCATTTCCCGTAATTATATAAAATTTTTTTAGAAAATGATTTTCATGTCTGGGTGCCGAAGTTCATTTCAGCTCATGATTTTCATCCCAGGTAACTAGCTTATTTCTCATCTTCTGTTTTATTCTCAAGCGACATACAGCAGCCTTAGCTGTAGCATGAGGGCATTGTACCACTTTTTGGGTTATTTTTGAGACAGGTGCCACATGATTTTATCTCTAAATTATTTGATGGCTCTGCATCTCCTTTATGATTTTTTTCATTGTACTTTAATACTATGCATTTATATTTTATTTATCAGCTGCATGGGTAAGAGGTTTTTTTGGGGTGGTTGTTTCTGGCAAA